>PISX010010595.1:0-69535 GCA_004024625.1 Mellivora capensis
TTTTATCCAGATAAGAATAGATGAACCATGAGAGACTATGGAGTCTGAAAAACAACCTGAGGGTTTTGAAGGGGCGGGGGGTGGGAGGTTGGGGGAGCCAGGTGGTGGGTACTATGTAGGGCACGCATTGCATGGAGCACTGGGTGTGGTGTAAAACTATGAACTCTGTTACGCTGAAAAGAAATGAAGTTAAAAAAAAAAAAAAGAATAGATGAATGAGAGGACTAAATACTAAAGGGTAGCAACGACCCAGAAAAATATACTGTAACCAAATCAGAAGAGACCCAAAACTGGGGAGAAGAAAGGGGAAAAAAAGAAAAAAAAAATATATATATATATATATGTGTGTGTGTGTGTGTATAAATTACACTGGTGAATAGAACACAGGCACACACTTTATTTTGGGTGTATTTTGGTCTAGTAGAAGAAACTGCCTCCCAAAATTTTAAAGAAAGAAAAACTTACATACATACAAAAATAAGGGTAAACACAATGAGGGGATGAAATATGACTGTAAGGATGAACATTTAAAAAGATTCTAAGAAAAAGAATTGATAATATAAGAAGTTTGAAAAAAATAAAAACATAGAAAACAATGATCATGCTGTAGACTACAATAAAGCCATGCATAGATTTAGGGTATATTTTGATTTATTAGAAGACAGTATATCCCAAAATTTTAAAGAAAGAAAAACCTATATGTCTACAAAAAATATGGTCAAATACAATGAAGGGATAGAATATGACTATAACAATGAAAAATTTAAAAGATTTTTTTAAGGTATTGATAAAAGTTAAAAAAAACGTTAAAATAGGAAAGAAGAAAAATTTAAAAATAGAATTTAAAAAAAACTAAAAAAATTTAACTTTGAGAGACTGAAGAATCATGGGAAATAAAAGCCATGAATTCTATGTGCTGTATACACATAGCTCTGAAGTTTTCCAGTGCTCATTGATCTGTGAACCTGGTCTTGGCTGGATGTTCTTGTTGATTTTCTTTGGGAGGGGCCTGTTGCAGTGATTCTCAAATGTCTTTGCCCGAGGCAGAATTTCACCACCCTTGCCGGGGACCAGGCTAAGTGATCTGCTCGGTTTTGGTCTCGGGAGCTTTTGTTCCCTGAACGCATTCCATACAGCTTTGGAGGACAGGAATGAAGATGGCGACCTCCCAATCTCTGGCCTAGAGGAACCGAGAGCTTGGGACCCCACTCCTCAGTGCGCCCTCAGAGAAAAGCAGTTCTTCACTCCTGTTTCCCTGGTCTCCAGCCGCACCTCATGTTCACCCAGTCTGTGACCAAGCATTTCTATTTCTGGCGCATGGCCCATTTGGAGTCTCCAAACCCAGCAGATTCCCACAGCATGCTCCCATGCCTGTCCTCCTGGGGGAGGAAGGTGAGTCTCCCCAGATCTGCCACTTGGGTCCCTGCTCAAAGAGTAGGGACCCAAGTGTGCCAGGGATCAAGGTTTATGGCAACTCTGAGCTGAGAGCCCACTCCTCTGCTCAGTCTCTGCAACCGGCTTCCGCACTCTGATACGTGGGAGCTCTGCCACACTCAGGCAACTCGGTCATTCTGTCACCATGAAGGACCTGAGACCGCACTCTCCCCGCTAGGGCTCCAACCCCCACTTAGCCTCTGGAGCAACGTCCCTGAGGGGAGCAGACTTCTAAAAGTTCCAATTTTGTGCTCCGCTGCTCCACCGCTTGCCAGGAGCCGGCCCCTCCTCCCACTGTCTCTCTTCCCATAGGTCAGCTCAGATTCACTTCTCCACACGTCCTATATTCTGGAAAGTGGTCGCTTTTCTGTTCCTAAAATTGCTGCATTTCTTCTCTTTGATCTCCTGTTGGGTTAGTAGGTATTTAGGATGGTGTATCTAGCTGAACTTCTGGGACCTGATATTTAAGTCTCCTACTCCTCCGCCATCTTGTTCCCAGTCCTTTTTAAAAAGATTTTGTTTGCTTATTTATTTATTTATTTATATTTAAAGAGCTTGTGCACAAGTGTAGGGAGGGGCAGAGGGAGAGATATCTCAAGCAGGCTCTGCACTGAGTGGAGACAGGGGACTGCATCTTATGACCCTGAGATCATAACCTGAGCCAACATCAAGAGTCAGATGCTTAACAGACTGAGCCACCCAGACGCCCATAATTGGCAGCTATTTGTGTATTTTTTTTTTTTTTAAGATTTTGTTTGACAGAGAGGGAACACAAGCAGGGGGAGTGGGAGAGGGAGAAGCAGGCTTCCCGCCAAGCTGGGAGCCTGAGTGGGGCTTGATCCCAGGACCCCAGGATCATGACCTGAGCTGAAGGCAGATGCCTAACGACTGAGCCACCCAGGCGCCCCAAGTGTATTTTTTTTTTAAGATTTTATTTGACAGAAAAAAAAAATTTTTATTTGACAGAGAAAATGTGTGTGTGTGTGTGCTCAAGTGGGGGAGGGGCAGAGGGAGAGAAGCAGACTGCCCACTGAGCAGGAAGCTTCATGCAAGACTAATCCCAGGACCCTGAGATCATGACCCAAGCCAAAGCAGATATTTAACCAACTGTGCCACCCAGGCACCCCACTCTTTGTGTATCTTAAGATTATAAAGTATAAAAGAAATGGATTTTCATTATTTTTATTGAAGTATGATTAACATACAATGTTATATTAGTTTCAGGTGTACAACATATTCAGTAATTCTATACATTACTCGGTGCTTATCATAACTGTAAATTAATATGTATATTAATGACTACATCCCCTATGCTGAACTTCTCATCTCCATTACTTACTTATCACTGGAAGTTTGTAACTTTTAATGCCCTTTATTGTTTCACCCATCCTCCCTTCATCTTTCCTCAGGCAACCACCAATTTGTTCTTTGATTTTTGGAGTCTGTTTTTTGTTTCTTTATTCATTTGTTTTAAGGTTTCACATATAAGTGACATCATATGGTACTTATCCTTCTCTTATTTCACTTAACATTATACCCTCTAGGTCTACCCATGTTGTTGCAAATGCCAAGATCTCATTTCTCCTTATGGCTGAATAGTGTTCCATTGTGTCTGTGTGTACACATACGTCACATCGTCTTTATCAATTCATCTACTGATGGACTTGGATTGCTTCCTTATCTTGGTTATTGTAAATAATGCTGCAGTAACATAGGGGTGCATATATCTTTCCGAATTAGTGTTTCCTTATCCTTTGGCTAAATTACTGGATCATATGATATTTCCATTTTTAACTTTTTAAGAAACCGTCATGTTGTTTCCCACAGTGGTTGCACCAGTTTGCATTCCCAACAGCACATAGGGGTTCCTCTTTCTCCACATCCTCACCAACATTTATTATTTATTTTTTTGTATTAGCCATTCTGACAGGTATATGGTGATGTCTCATGGTTTCAATTTGCATTTCTCTGATGATTAATGATGTTGAGCATCGTTTCATGTGTCTGTTGGCCATGTATAGGTCTTCTTTGAAAAAATGTCTCTTCAGGTCATCTGCCCATTTTTTAAATCAGATTGTTTGTGTTGGGTATATATTTTGGTTGTTAGCCCCTTTTCAGATATATCATTTGCAAAATCTTCACCCATACAGCAGGTTGCCTTTGCATTTAGTTGATGATTTCCTTTGCTGTGCAAAAGCGTTTTATTCTGATATAGTCTCAGTAGTTTAGTTTTATTTACCCAAAGCCAGAGTTGACAGCCAGTCCTAGGGTGGTACTCAGTTTGGGAAACTGGGAAGCTCTGGGCCATAATGTGGAGACCAGGCCAAGGACTGGGGCAATGAGCAAAGCAATAAGATCCTGGAAAGGAAGCATGTTGGTCTTTTATTGGCAAGAATCCACTTCAAAACTAGTTCTGTAATTCAAGTTTTGAATATAATTCAATGAAGTTCTAGAAATTCAAGAGGATATTTAATACTTGAAAACATAAGCTATGACTGGATAAGGTATTGTTGGAGGAACTGTTACTCCAAGAGGAGACTGAATTAGGGATGGAAGTTCCATGATTAGTTGCCATGTGACCTCTCTGCGTCCGTTTTCTCTGCAAGAGGAAATAATACCTGTTTGCCATTTCATCTATGAGTTGGGAAGGAGATGGTAAACATAATTAGTAAATTTCAGTGATGAGCAACTACAGAACAGCAGTCTTCTATTATTGATAGAAGCACTACAGCTAAACTGGCTGCAAGTTATGACATAAATCTCTTACCAAGTACTTTGAGGTCCTATAGACTATTTAGAGATGTGCTCAAACTAGTAATATTCTATCCCTTACTAAACTCTTTAATCTAGTTCTTTTGGTAAAGTTATATATCCCTCTCACCACTCCACCTCTTTAGCTACTACTTCAGGAACAATACTGTTAAGGAAAAAGGCCTGCACATTTCCAAACTGATTTCTCTTTTATTGACATTATTCCAACCCAAAGCACTCTCTAAGTTCCCAAAGGAAGTGAGAAATGGATAAAACCCTTGAACTGGCAATGGTGGGTAGAAGGCGGCTGCTTGCTCTTCTGTAGGTGATAAATATGACCACTCAGTTTGGGCTGATTCAGGCCAGGGTGAGAACAAAGGAAACCACATGCCTATCATAGGAATCATACATGGGCTAGTCTGTGCTTTGGACACCGCCCCACCGCTTTAATAGCTAGAATTTTAGACTGATTCAAGCAGGCAGCCCTTTTCAGGTATAAATATATCAGTTCCCTGGATTTAGGTCTCCTAGGATATTCTCAAAAACTGTTACATATATTTTACTGAAGTAAAAATTGGAGTAAAATAACAGTACAATTTAACAAATTTTGACAAGTGTAAATATCCATGTAATCAACACTCTAATCAAGACGTACATTTCCATTACTCAGAAAATTCTTTATGCCCCCTTCCAAGCAGCCCTTACCCAAAGAGAATCACTTATGGTGTCCACTCATGGGATTAATATTCCAGTCTTAAAATTCATAGAAATATGATCAGCCTTTTGTATCTGGCTCAACATATTTCTGTGACTCACCCATGTTGTTGCATTCTTTTTTATTGTCAACTAGTATTCCATTTCATGGAGATCCCAAATTTGCTTAACCATTAAGCCCACAGATGGACATTTCAGTTGTTTTTAGCTTTGACTGCTGTGAATAAAGCTTCAGTGGACATTATTATGCAAATGCTTTTTTTTTTTTTTTTTTTTTTTTTTTTTTTTTTTTTTTTTTTTTTTTTTTTTTTTTTTTTTTTTTTTTTTTTTTTTTTGCTGACATGTTTCTTAATGAATGTCTTAAATGAATACCTAGAAATATATATACATCATTTTGTGGAGCAGTGATACCTTAACAATATTGTCTTTGATATCATAAACACTTCATTTCTATTTAGATTTTCTCAGTAACAATTTGTATTATTCATACAAATACACAAATACACAATATACAATGTAGTTCTTTCATATATTTTGTTACATTTATCCCTGTTTATACTTTTCACTCGATTGTAAGTGGCATTTTCATCTTCCAATTATTCACTAAGTATCAATGGTTGATTTTTGTATATCAGTTTTAGATCTTAAGACTTTGCTAAAATATCCAAATTTTTTGTACATATACATAATTCTTAGGATTTTCTACATACACAATCATCACATCGCAAATAAAGGCAATTTCCTTTCTCTTCCTGACAGTCTTTGGATTTCTTCCCTCCCCCTAATGCAACATTAACAGCAATCATGAGAATGAACATTGCTGACTTATTCCTATCATAGAAAAATTATTGGTCTTTTACCATTAAGGTTAACATTAGTTTGAGGAAATTCCTGTTGCTAGTTTGCTGAGAATTTTTATCATGAATGGTGCTAATGGTATTACCAGATGTTTTTTCTGCATTTATTGTTAGGATTATCTATCTATGGTAATCTTTTTTATGTTAATATGTATTTCTTGACTTTTGAATGATACATTCTTTCTTGCATTCTTGGTATAAATCCCACTTGGTCATGATGTAGTAACCATTTTATATAGGAATTCAGTTTGCCATTAAAAAAAAAAAAAGATCTATGTTTGTGTTCCTGAGGGTTACTGGCTTGTAGAGGTTTTTTGCCTTTTTTTCCCCCTTCAAGTGTCTTAGCTTCTGGTAACAGTGTAATCCTGACATGACACAGATTAAATTCAGGTGTTTTCTCTGTTTTCTGAAGAGCTTAAGACTAGTATTCTTTCCTGGAGTGTTTGAAAGAATTTAGAGCTATAGCTAGCAACTTCGGCCTGGAGGTTTCTTTTTTGGAAAGATTTAAATTACAAATCCAATGTCTTTAATTGATAAAGGGCTATTGATAAAGACTGTTTTCTCTTGTGCTAGTTTTGGTCATTTGGTATTGATAAAAAGTTCTTAATATTCCCATGTTGGTCTTGTACATAGCATCTGTACTAATGTCTCTTTTCTCACATACATCTTGGCAATGTGTGTCCTATCGTTTTTTTTTTTAAGATTTTATTTATTTGACAGAGAGAGAGAGATCACAAGTAGGCAGAGAGGCAGGCAGAGAGAGAAGGCAAAGCAGGCTCCCCGCTGAGCAGAGAGCACGATGTGGGGCTCAATCCCAGGACCCTGAGATCATGACCTGAGCTGAATGAAGGCGGAGGCTTAACCCACTGAGCCACCCAGGTGCCCCTGTCCTATCATTTTTCTTGATCAGACTAGAGACTTACCTATTAAATCTTTTTAAAAACCAGCATTGGTTCCATTGCTTTTCTCTACATTTGCCCTTTTTGCTTTCATTGATTTCTGTTATCCATTTTATTTCCTTCTACTTACTTTGGGTTTACTTTTCTTTTTCTAGCTTCTTATGATAAAAGCTTTGACCACTGATTTAAATTAAACCTTTTTTGCTACAAGCATTTGAAATCCCATTAATTTCCCTCTAAGTTTTTGTGGTGCATTTCAAAAATTTTGGTATGTTATGGTTTCTATTTAGTTGAAAACATTTTAATTTCCTTATAATTTCTTCTGTGTCCCATGGTTTATTCAGAAATGTGATAGTTTCCCGGTACTGGGGGGCTTTTCTGGTTTTTTTTTATTGCCACTTATTTCTAATTTAACTCTAATGGCTGGGAAATAAAGCTTTCAAGGTTTTGAAACTTTTTTGAGACCACCATGTAGTTTTTCTTAAGAGTATATATCCTACTGCTATTGGGTATAGCCTTTTATAAATGTCAGCTCAAGCTGAATCCTAGTGTTGTTCAAAACTTGAATTCCTTGTTTTTTCCTTTGGATATTCTATCAGTTACTGAGAGCAATGTTCATTTCTCCCTTGAGTTCTCTACTTTCAAATTCTGTTAATAGTTACATACACATTTATGATTGTCATGTCTTCCTCATTGACACATACAGTATGCCTCTATATATCTGGTAATCCCCCTGGTCTTGAAGTCTACTTTGTCTGAATGTCAGTAGTATTTTTTATGCTTCCTATTTGCAAGGTGTATCCTTTCTAACCCTCTTGCTTGCAACCAATATTTAAAGTACCTCTCATAGGTAATCTATGTAGTTGGATTTTTAAAAGACTTTATTTTTTAGAGCAGTTTTAGGGTCACAGCAAAATTGAGCAGGCAGTAGAGAGCCCCTGCATTCCCACCCTCAACACATATGGCCTCACCTACTATCAGTATCACACTCCAGAATGGTACATTTGTTACATTAACATACCATCACTTGAAGTCCATAGTTACGTTAAGGTTCAGTCTTTGTTGTACATCCTATGGATTTTGACAAATATATAATGGTATGTATCCACCATTGTAGTATCATATGGAGTAGTCCACGCCCTACAAATGGTCTGTATTTCACCTATTCAACCCTCCCTCCTCTCTAACCCCTGGCAACAACCAATGGACTTTTTTTTTTTAAAAGATTTTATTTATTTATTAGACAGAGAGAGATACAGTGAGAGAAGGAACACAAGCAAGGAGAGTGTGAGAGGGAGAAGCAGGCTTCCTACCAAGCAGGGAGCCCGATGTGGGGCTCGATCCCAGGACCCTGGGATCATGACCGGACTGAAGGCAGACGCTTAACAGCTGAGCCACCCAGGCGCCCCAACCAATGGACTTTTTACTACTGCTTTGTTTTACCCTTTCCAAAATATCAGAGTTGGAAAGATTGGCTTAACTTAGTAATAAGCATTTAAGCTTCCTCCTTTTCTTTCCATGGCTTGATAACTCACTTCTCTTTAGCATCTAATAATATTCCATTGTCTGGATATACCCTTGTTTATCCATTCACCTGAAGGACATTTTGGATGCTTCCAACTTTTGGCAATTAAGAACAAAACTACTATAAACATCCATATGTTGACTTTGGTGTGGACACAATTTTTCAATTCATTTGGGTAAATACCAAGGAGTGTGACTACTGGTTCATATGGTAAGATTAGGTTTAGTTTGGTAAGAAACTCCACCCTTACTTCCAAAGTGGCTGTACTATTTTGCATTCTCACCAGCAGTGCATGAGTTCCTGTTGTTCCCCATCCTTGTCAGCATTTGATGTCATCAGTGTTTGAATTTTCACCATTTTCGTAAGTTATAATGGTATCTCAGTGTTGTTTTAATTTGTTCCCTAAGGTAGAATGTTGAACATCTTTTCATATGTTTATTTGACATCTGCATGTCTTCTTTGGTGAGGCATCTGTTTAGATCTGTTGCCCATTTTTAAATCAGGTTGTTTGCTTGAGTTTTAAGAGTTCTTTGTACATTGTAGGTAATTTGCAAATATCTTCTCTCAGTCTGTGACTTTTTGTTGTCTTGACAGTATCTTCCATGAAGCCAGTTTTTAAACTAATTCTCAATTATTTCTTTCATGGATCATGCCCTTTGGTGTTGTATCTCAAAGGTGATTGTCAAATGCAAGGTCCTCTAGATTTATCTAGATTTAACTCCTAAATGCTCTCTTCTAGGAGTCTTATAGTTTCATGTTTTACACTTAGGTCTGTGATCCATTTTGAGTTAATTTTTGTGAAGGGTATAGGTCTGTGTCTAGGTTTTTTAACATGTGGCTACACAGCTGTTTCAGCACTTGTTGAAAAGACTCTTTGCTCCACTGTATCACCTTTGCTCCTTTGTCAAAGATCTGTTGACTATGTTTGTGTGGCTTGAATTTTACTTAAGTAGCCTGCCTTTAAGCTGAAATTTTTAGTCCATTTCCTTCTAAATTTTTGATATGTAAAGATTTAAGTCAGTCACTTTACTGTTTTCTAATTGTCCCATTTTCCTCTTTCTTCCTATATTCTTCCTTTCCTGTTGTTCTCTGGGTTCAA
Organism: Mellivora capensis; assembly: GCA_004024625.1. Taxonomy (NCBI): domain Eukaryota; kingdom Metazoa; phylum Chordata; class Mammalia; order Carnivora; family Mustelidae; genus Mellivora; species Mellivora capensis. The sequence goes on from PISX010010595.1 coordinate 9,280, forward strand.
TGTGTCTAAATCCTATTATTCTTAAGACATTATCTTTTTCCCATTTTTCAGATTGGACGGATCTATAGATGTATGTTCATTAATCCTTTCTTAAGTATTCAATAGCTCATACAAATGAGTTTTTCATTTTAGTTCTTGAGTTTACTTTTTTCTTTACACTTTCCAGTGCTGAGATTCTCTACTTGTTCAATCTTTATGATCATTTTTTCTTTATGTCCTTGAGCATAAGCATAACATAAGTTCTATTTAGTTAACTACCAAATGCTGGGTCATTTTGGAGTCTATTTCTAGTAACTTTTTCTTGGACATGGGGCACATTTTCCTGCTTTGCATAGCAAGTAGTTTTTTATTCTAGGATGGACATTATGGACAGGAGTCTGGATTATGCCATTGTCCTTTAAATGGTATTGTTTTATTCTTTGTTGGAACTTAGTCCAATATGGCCTATGGCTAGCTAGCCTGTTTTTGTGAGGTTTTATTGGAACATAGGCACTGCCTACTTGTTCACATATTATTTAGGATTCTTTTTTAAAGAGTGTGTATGTGTAAATCTGGAGAGAGGCAGGAGAAGAAAGAATCTCTTAAGCAGGCTCTAAGCCATGCAGAGCCCAACCCAGGGCTTGACCTCACAACACTGAGATCATGATCTTAGCTGAAATGAAGAGTCAGACGCTTAACTGACTGAACCACCCCTCTATGGCGACTTCTGCACTACAACAGAACTGCAGAGTTGTGACATAGACCATATGGCTTACAAACCTAAATTCTATGCTACCTAGTCCTTTAAGAAAGTTTGTCAACCCCCGCTCTAGGATTCACACCTGCCTCCTAAGGTTTTTGTGAGGTTTCTCCACTGAGGTTGGTTTTGGAACTCCAAGGATTCTACAGCACTAACTTATGATAAGTCTTGCTAATCCTCTTCCTGTATGTGCACGTCTTAAGTCCTCAGGTGATCTTGATGAGACCCCATCAAATGAAAGACCCCATTTCTGCCTCTCTCCACAGCTCCCTTGTCTCTTGGAATTTCATCTACCCTCAGGATTCCAGCCTCTTCAACTCAGCAGGACTGCCACTCTGCTCGGCCCAACCTCCCTGAGATAGTGCTCAAAGATGTTTCCAGGCAGGATGCTGAACTATGGAGTTTAACATTCTGTGTTTCCCTTCTCTTGAGGATCACAGTCCTATGCTATTGTTCAGATATATTTTGTCCAGGTTTAAAGTCATTTTGGTGAAGGTAAATCTGGTACTACTCTGAAAGCTGCTTTTGCAAAACCAGAGATCCTAGAAAACAGAATTATCATGAAGACTCAATTCATGTTTAAAAAAAAAAAAAGATTTTGAGAGAGGGGAAAAAAAAAGCGGGCAGAGGGGCAGAGGAGCAGACTCCCCACAAAGCAGGTAGCCTATGTGGGATTTGATCCTAGGCCTCTGGGATCATGACCTGAGCCGAAAGCAGACTTTAAATGACTGAGCCACCCAGGTGGCTTACTCATTGCCTTTTTATTTGACATTTATTGAATAATCATTTTCAGGTTAACTATGTACAATTCCCTTAACCATTCCTCATAGTACAAAACAGATACTGTGTAAGCCATTATACATTGGTGATGTACAACCGGGACAGTTCCTGTCTTTAAGGAGTTGTCTAGTAAACCAAACACTATACACGTCTCTTGCTCCATTTTTGAAACACATCTTTAGCAAGGTATATGGAACTAAGGGTAATTAAAAGCAGAGGACTAGGGACGCCTGGGTGGCTCAGTGGGTTAAAGCCTCTGCTTTTGGCTCAGGTCATGATCCAATGGTCCTGGATCGAGTCCCGCATCGGGCTCTCTGCTCAGACGGAGCCTGCTTCCCTCTCTCTCTCTGCCTGCCTCTCTGACTACTTGTGTTCTCTGTGTGTCAAATAAATAAATAAATTTAAAAAAAAAAAAAAAGCAGAGGACTAGATTTCTTCCACTTCCCTACCATATGTTCTTATAAGGGGTAGTAGTATGGGAGAAATTGGGTAGATTTTATAGAAATCTAAATATTGTCAAAGAGCAAAGGTCACCTTTTCTGAACTTATTATAAACTACTTAAAAACTACCATGCATTTAAATCTTTTTTTCAAATTTAGGATCTATATTAAAATAACAATTTTCCCATCATTAGTAATATAGTCAAGAGATAAATTCAAGAAATACTCCAAAGGAAAAAAAATAAATACCTTTCTACCCCATGATCTGTTGACCTTTGTGCTACCTTTTATATATTTAGTTCTATACTTTATTACGTGTATATTTACTAAAAGCAGACATTGTTTAATAAAAATAATGTCCTTTAGATCAATAATTTTGTTTCAGAAGTAAGTCAACTGAGTTTGATTTTATGAACTTTTCTAGAGCTCCGTCTTTTTGGTCCATAGTATCGTAGAGACTTCACCTGTGCTTTCTCATGGCTAGACTCCCTCCAGGAAAGTCGCTTTGTACTCAGCTACCCTGAAGTCCTATCTTAAGAGAAGTTCATTCGGTGAGAGCACCCAGTTGCCAGGCTCAGAACGCACATCATAGGCACTGCAGCCTACTTTCTGGCCAGACATCAAACAAGAGTGAGACATTTTAGGGAGAAAACCTTTAACCTACTTTAATCTGAACTTTTCCTATAGTTTCATAGGGAACATCTAGAGGTGGCTTTGCCACACCTAAGTTGTGTTGCCTAAAGGCTGTTATTCCGTCTCTTTAGTTGTAAACATCTAAGCAGGGGACAGAGCCTGACTCTGATAACAGCCCAAGAACGTGTAGGCTCACAAGGTTTGAGGCAGGAGCAAATGTTTTATATACTTGTTTCCTTCAACAGGACAGATCAGGGGCTGGCAAACATTTTCTATAAAGGGCCAGATAGTGATTATTTCAGGCATTTCAGGACATATGGTCTCCATCAAAACCACTCATCTCTGCACCGTAGCATGAAATTAGCCAGAGCCAACATACAAACAGCATAGCTGTGTTCTAATGAACTTAATTTACAAAAACAGGCAGCTAGTATTTGAGCCAAAGGCTAGTTTGAACCCTGGTATACATAAATAAATCTAGGCTAGCAAAAGTTAAACTGTTTTTAGATTTATAAAATTTTCCAGACCTTGAAAAATATTTTCCTATTTTGTAAATTGCCAATTTTACTGAGTTGTTTTCTTTCTATTGGTAAGATAAAGCTATTCTTACCTCACGAGTGACCAAGGTGGTCAAGGGACAGTCTCTACATGCTACCTAATTACACAGTATTTTGCATTTGGTAGCTTCAAAATGAAACTTTTCTTTTCACAGATAAACACTACAGGTGAAGACTGGCAAGAAACTGATTTCTGAAGTGCCTGGAAAGGAAGAGCTCTGGTCAGTTTCACGTGGACAAGCCCAGTGTTTTCCAAAGATGCTGCTGAAGTAGTCTTTGCTGCTGCTTCTCTTCACTCAGAGCTCTACATGACATGGGCTGCATGAAATCAAAGCAAACTTTCCCATTTCCGACCACATTTGAGAGTGAGAAGCAACATGCAAGTGAAGAAAGCTTTATGCCTGAAGAGAGATTTCTACCGAGGATGCCTGCTCCAGTTAATGCCGACGAGGAAGTGAAGGAACCACGAGGGCCTCAAATTGTGGTCGAGTTTGCACACCGCCTGTCGCAGGAAATCTTAAGTGACGCCCTGCAGCAGTGGGCGGGCAACAACATGAAGTACTACGACATCCCGTACATTGAGAGTGAGGAGCCCTGATGCCGTAGGACACTGAGGAGAACTTTCTGGAATTGTGGAGGAAGTTGGTGCTAGTTTAAATACATGAAATAATAGCAAACACTGGTGTGAATAAATACAAATTACTCCCATCGGGATGGAGGAAGAAAAAGTCCATGATAATATCCAGAGTATACAGGAGTACCTAACATGACATACGATAAGCACTTTTATTGTTAACAGCAAATTCTCGCTGCGTGGTCTTGTGTTGGAGTAATTTTAAAGGGCTAAGCACAGGGCCCGTACCACAGTAGTCAGCTGTGTGTTGTACCACTTCCTTCCTGAGCACTAGTAGTAGCACCAAAGAAATCAAATGGTTATTTTAAAGATGCTCCTTTTAAAATAACTATTTGTTAATTTACACACACAAACAAGTTATGAAAAGGATTTTTCAGATGTCTTGGCAAGGAACTTGCACTTAAGCCATGGTAAATACTAGCGGGTCATTTGTCAAAGCCATTTGTGTCAAGGATCCCTACTTAATACCTATGATCAAGCAGCAGAAAGCACCTGTGTAGAAGTCCACCTTGAAACCTGTCCTTAACCACCTTCAACCTCAGGTCCCTAACTAACCAGAGCTGTTATAGGACTCAAGACTTGTAACACATCAGGCATCTGAGCAGGATACAATTTACAGAAGTCATGACATTAATGTTTATGGCATTGAATTAAGCAGCCCAGTGATATAACAAAACAAGAATTTTTACAAACACCAAAATATTAAAATAACAGAAGCCCTACTCAATGTAGAAAGCAGAGCCGGTTTTCAGTGCTGCAGGTATATGAAGTTTTACTGTCTCAAAGACAGTTGCTGTAATGGGCACTCATTCCCATCTTTACTATTGACTAATGGGGCACTTCCCATTCAGATTACTGTGGGACCAGTCTATGCATGAGACTATCCGGTTGCATTACAAAACGGAAGATCAAACACTCCTTGGAAGAGAGTATTCGTGTATTTTTTTTACGGTAACGATGCCCATAAGGCATTTCCAGCCATATACTATTTTCTTAAATTTGGCTTCTTGGGGAATTTTTTTCTTCCCAAGAATTAAGTACTGTTTAAAATCAATGGAACAGAAAATCTGGGAGTGGAAGAAGATACTAAGAAAACATAGTCTGCAGAAAAACTGGGACTCATTCTCTAGAATGGTCTTTTCATTCAGATTTGTTACACACTGAGTTTAGTTGGAAAGGGAATTACTTAAGTCTTTGTGCATTAAATTCTTTTACTAAGATTCAACAGACCCTTGTCACTGACAGCTAAAGGCAGGCAGAAAAAGACTGTGAGCTTTTTAATGAGATAAATATATATTTGGCCTTGTAAGCAGGCAGAAATGCTACCTCTAATTTTAACAACTATCTTTTGAAACCCACAGAGTGAATTCTCCCTGTTGTGTGGACAAAGAAAGTACTCTGAAGTGAGTCATGTGCCATCTTTCAGTTGCCAAAGGACACCTGGCCCTTCAACCTTCATTTCACCCAGTCCCAGGATTTGAAGTCCTGTTGTACTTGCAATCTAGAAACTTATACAGTAGAAAAACCACAACCCCTGTTAATATAAAGATCTGAAGTCTGAAGGCTAAGAACAAAAGTTTTCTGAAAATGCAGAAAACTTTTGTTTTCTTTCGAGCTCGTGAAGAAAAATTTAGGTTTCTGAGTATACTAATGACTCAGACAAAAGCCTAGATGTTGCCATTTTTCATTCATTTTATATCTCACAACAGGCCAGTTTTGCTGCAAAGTCATTTACTATTTAAAAGATACAGTATTAGGGTGAGAACACAAAGCCACAGCCACACTAAATTTTTCAGCACACATACGACGTAGACTGTTGTGTTTTCTTATAAATATTTTAACCTCAGGTTCCTCCTGTGCCTGGGCCCCTACGTCCCAGAGGTGTAGCAGGGATGCCCGCCACGTCCACATCCAGCAGGAATTCTCTGTGGCCCACTCTGACACAACAGCAGTACGGTTTGGTCACCAAGCACCCATGCCCCACTACTGACTCATTTTAACAGAGCACAGGTCTTGCAGCATAGAATTATCTAGGAAATACATGCTCTGTTATGTCCACCAGTGGGCGGCGTCAGTGAGTTCGTCAAGATGCCCAACTGGGGGCAGGCAGGGAAAAGAACCCGATAAACCGATTCGTGCTGCAGCCGGTAATCATCGAGACATGGTTCGGTCTTGGTGACAAGAACAGATGAGAACCTCCTTGATAGGATAACTTCTTTCATACCTTCGTATCTAAAGATTGGATCTACTTCATTTTGAACTTTCATGAACAGTAAAAGAATGGAGGATCTATTTGATAAGGAAGGAACACGTAACACAGAAGCCTGGGAGAATTATTAGCTCCTGGAAGGGGAAACATCTGTTCCGACTTAGACATCACAAACACAAATGAAAGAATAGTGGCCAAATTGTAAGGGAAAGGAAACCGGGGAAAAGAGGGCCCAAGAAACAGCACTCACGTCAGGCTCTGTCAGAAGACACACGGCAAAAACTGGTCTCCAGTGTTCTTGCTGAGGGAAGGGACACAGTAGCAAGTTCGTTCCTTTATCACACTGGCACATGCCCAACCACTGAATCTTTTCCCTTCAGAACATCCAGGGCAGGGGCAGACGAGCCCAGTGTCCCCAGGTGCCTTGGACGGCAACTGGAAAGGCAGCAGATGACCAGAGGAAGTGTGTCGGCCTCGCCCCGCGCCCCGCGCGCTTCGCTGCCCCCCCCAGCCCCGGCCCAGGTGACAGGCTCTTGTGTTGTTACCTTTCAGCTGCCAGCGTCTGATCCCAGAGGCCTCAATTTCCAGTTCGCTTATCTGTTCTTTGCAAACTACCTGAGGTCACTAGCACTCAAAGCACAGTTTAAGGGGATAAAACTGATCTTACTTCCACAGGAATAATGTGTGTCAAACTGCCTTATTAGTATGAAAAACAGACGCACTGAATGAAGGAGCTAGACTGACACTCCTATCCCACTTAACATCACCGGCATCTTATGAGAAGAGGGGCTGTACTTTTGTATTCTATGGCTTTAGAAATCAAAGTTAGAGACACATGATCAATACTGTCAAGGAATAGTGAGTTAAAAACAAAGTCCCAACTAATATATATTGTTTGCTTCATCGTAATGCCCTCATCCTGTATTTGTGGGGCCCGATAGGACATTGCCTTCCTTGGAGCAGTGGGCACAAGCTCAGATGTACTCCCTATATATTACTTTGCAAAACTCAAGTTTTGTTAATTCTCCTCCCTATAAGGCTTAGCTATGAAATGGTATTTTTCCAAATATTTTGTGAAAGCATTTTTTTCTAACCATACAACAAAAGTCTAGTTGGCATGAACTAGCTGAGTTCTGATTAAAGCAAATGCCTTTCAATATTGTGTACTGTCAATTTTTTTTGATATAAAGAGCTTAACATTTTATTCATCTCTAATGAACACAAAGTGAATAAAACTCCACTGACAGAAATAATTTCTTGGATCATTCAGGTCCGATTTAAGAGCTTTAAGAATATAAATGTAGGGACGCCTGGGTGGCTCAGTTGGTTAAGCAGCTGCCTTCGGCTCAGGTCATGATCCCAGCGTCCTGGGATCGAGTCCCACATCGGGCTCCTTGCTCGGCAGGGAGCCTGCTTCTCCCTCTGCCTCTGCCTGCCCCTCTGTCTGCCTGTGCTCGCTCGCTCGCTCTCCCTCTCTCTGACAAATAAATAAATTTAAAAAATAAAATAAAAATAATTTAAAAAAAGAATATAAATGTAAACATGTCCACTGCCATGCCCTCTGTACTCTAAATCTGTTCTTGACTTTTTTGGGGGGAAACTGCTTCATGTTAAATATTTAGAATTTTTAAAGCAACTCCCAGATTGCAGTTCCCTCACCTACGAGAAGAGTGCAGGATATGACCTCTGATGTCTTTTTCAGTTCTGCCACCTTCTGTTCTTAAAAACCAGAAGTTCTCTTAGTTTCTAAGTGGTTTAGGATGAAGGGAAAACTCTAAGTTACAAAAAAAATGATAAACCGACCTTTAAAGATTATTCTTACCCTGACTTTAATGTCCCAAGTCTGGAACACCCTGCAGTTTCTTGTGTACTTTAAGAAAAACTTATTTTGTCAACAGTTTTGGAATGTATTTCTATTCTGAACAAAAGTCCTTGTTTTTTTTTTTCCTCCTGATTTATACTATGTAACAGCAAATAACTTATCACACCCAAGTTTAATGTAAATTGTAAAAAGCAGTGTTCTCTCTTTTAGAAATTGGAGTTTCCTAATCCCTCATTCTTTCAGACTAACAAATCCTACAAAACAACCATCACTTTCACCATAGGGAGAGATTCTGGTTAACTTGAGGGAAGACAAAAGCTGAGTTCTTAATACCAGAGACAACCTCATAAAAACCTTTTCACTTTGCCTGGGATTTCTACTATTATAAAAGGAATACTTCTATAGTAACATAATTACTTTAAAACAGGTTTATATATCCCGAAAATTCTCTGAAGCATTAACAAAATAGCCAAAAAATTTATCTATACGTAAGTTTATTTAGTCAACATAAAAACTACTACCCAAAACCAAAACATAAGGTTCTTATTTCAATCAGATTTTTCTTTTTTAAGATTTTATTTATTTATTTGACAGACAGAGATCACAAGCAGGCAGAGAGGCAGGCAGAGAGAGAGGGGGAAGCAGGCTCCCCGCTGAGCAGAGAGCCTGATGCGGGACTCGATCCCAGGACCCTGAGATCATGACCTGAGCCCAAGGCAGAGGCCTCAACCCACTGAGCCACCCAGGTGCCCCTCAATTAGATATTTAAGACCTTCAATTTTCCCATTTTTATAAACTGGGCTGGCAAACATTTCCGAAAGGATCAGATAGTATTTTAGGCTTTGCAGGCCGTACGGTGTGCGCTGCACTACTCAAAGCCGCCGCCGCCAACAGGCAAACAGCCGAGTGTGGTGACGCGCCGGGCAATATTTACTCATGAGCACGGATATGAGATCGCATGTAACTGTCACGTCATGACATATTAGTCATGGATTTTTTTTTTCCCCCCCTCAGCCATTTAAAAATACAGAAAACATTCTTAGCTTGTGGAAAACTCAGCAGCAGGCAGCAGGCCGAATGTGGCCCATGTACTATAGTTTGCCAACACGCGCTCCAAAATGATCCCTTAAAAATCTAGTCACCTTAGAATTTCAAATCGTTACTTCCCAGAGACTTAAAGTAATTATTCAAATCTTCATCAGTAACTTCTTTTAGATCAGCTGGTTTCCACTTTGGACTGTGGTCTTTATCTATTAAAACTGTCAAGTGAAGACATAAGAAATGTTAGTATGTTTCCTTCCAGTATTACCAGATTTTAATTACTGAATTGACAGAAACTACCTTATACAAGACATATTTTCTCTAGCACATTTTTTCCCGCAAAGCTAAAATTTTTGCATGTGTTCCATTCTTTTAAATTAAGGCTCCACAGGATTTGGACGGCCAGTAACGTACTGATGATGACCCATGCGGTCACTTCCCAGTCCACTAAGTCTGATGCCTGCAGCTTGAACACAGCCTGTGAACTAAGGTGGCTCAAGCCTTAGTCTTCTTCAAACAAAATCGCAAATGAAATCTTGCTGTTATAAAACAGCTAAAACCAGAGTTGGTGTGGTTTAAAGGGAAGCCAGGGGAGGGTGGAGGGCCCAGATCTGCCTTCTAAACTCCTCCACACTGAATTGAAAGGAAAATGACTCGAAGGAGAGGGAAGGGGTGACTTTATGCATAATTAAATGTGGATACTGCTGCTCTGCTGAATCCTCTAGCTCACACAGCTCTGAATTAAAATAGCAGACTGTCGGGGCACCTGGGTGGCTCAGTGGGTTAAGGCCTCTGCCTTCAGCTCAGGGCATGATCCCAGGATCCTGGGATGGGGCCCTGCATCAAGCTCTCTGCTCCTCGGAGAGCTTGCTTCCTCCTCTCTCTCTGCCTGCCTCTCTGCCTGCTTGTAATCTCTGTCTGTCAAATAAATAAATAAAATCTTTAAAGAAAAAAAAAAAAATAGCAGACCGTCTTCAGGTTATCCTAAGAAACTACTTCTCTTATTTTGGTGTAGTCATCATTTACCCTGGCCACATAGCATCCCCATCGGGTCACAAGTATGAGCCAATTGGCAAACCTGTCCTTTAAAAAGGGAAGGGGTTGTCCGTTTCCTGGTTGTGAGGGTACACTGCCCTATTATAGTCATTACTGCTCGGGAAAACTTGGTGACAGGTACACAGGATCCTTCTATATTATTTCATACAACTATAAATCTATAATTATCTCAAAAAAATTAAAAAAACACTGGGGGGGAATACACTTGGTATGGTTGTGGTAGAGAATCTTAACCATGCTTAAAATGTGCATAATTCTTGGGGATACCGGAGGTTTTTTGGTTGTTTGTTTTTAAGATTTATTTGTTTTAGAGAGTGAGCAAACGAGGGGGGAGGAGGGACCAAGGGAGAGGAAGAGGGACTCTCGAGCAGAGCCCCGCTGAGGGCAGAGGCTAATGCAGGGCTCCATCTCATGACCCTGAGATCTGGCCTGACCCAAACCAACACTTGCATCGGATGCTTCTACTGCCTGCAGCACTCAGGTGCCCCACACGGGAGGTTTTTAAGTCTGGGCTGCCTAGCTACAGGATGCTAGCTACTATCAGATCCGCGGTAACACTGAGATGATGATCCCTGCCAATCTGACAGTTTTACATTCCCCAAACAGCATAAGTAAAAACAACTCTGGAACATTCCTTTCTTCGAGAATCTCTTCCCTTAAAGCCCTCTGGCCAAAGCTATCATGGTATCTACCTCTCCAACAGTCTACTGAAGGGCAAAAGGAAAGAATATTAATAAAATCTGTATGTTCTTTTCACACAGACAGAATTTTTTTTACTTAGCACAGATAGAACAAGTTCCTGCCATGTAGACAGCTCAGGTTCTTTCAAGTCTCATGAGGCACCCACTCAAATTCCTTTTGGTAACTCTCTAGATCTGCTGAAATCTGTATTTATTTTCTTCTATAACCAGGAAGAAGCTTATCCTAGCTGTTAAGAGTAAGAATTTTTGACAACCATTCCCCTAAATTTGCTAAGTTTATTTTATCTAATTTGTTAACATATTTTATAATTAGCAAACTGTAGCAAACATTTGGCTATTATGCAAGCACAGCAAACAGCCTGATCCAGATAGATGCTGCTTGCAAAACGGGGAGGTTGTGCTGAAAGATGAGGCAGTATATTCTCTGTTCATTAAAAAGTAGCTTGATAAGCTCCTGCGTTATGAATCATAACTTTGACTCTGTTTGGTTTCAACTGTTTGCATCAAATAATTGACAGTGTATATGAAAACAATACCTTTGTTTTTTAAGTTTAAGAGGGCTGCTAGAACATAAAATGAATGCATTAAAACCCAATAGCACACAGGTCCTCCTAATATCAAAGGTCCAGCCTCTGATCACATGCAGCAAGAATTTGCAGGGAATTAGTGGGAAAATGCGTATTTCACTTGTTTTTACAGAACATACAGCCATTTCCTCTGACTCAATTCCCTGAGTCCTCTAAAAGGATTTGAATCCCTGCTTATTTGTGATGATGTGCTGTAAGTTAAGAGAATTCTACAACAGTGACCGGTCTTTATCAAAGCTTACATACAGCTCAGAGAATATAATCTTTTATTCAGATAAAGTATATACAGAGTCTCTACTATAATAAAGCAATCAATAAAAACATTAAAAAATTAAATATGCAAAATACATGCAAAGGGGAAAACCCACTTATGCAATATATATGGCAGCTATTACTTATGGGGATACGGGCTTATACATACACTGTTTGCAGACTTGCTATGAACAAAAAATAAACCATTTCACTTTCTCTAAATATGCTAACTTTGGAGATGATAAAAACAAATTAATAAGAATATTAGCAGATGTTACTAATTATGTCACTTTTTTTCAATGTCAGTGTTTAACTGCTCAGGTGCAGGCAAGGTAACAGCAGGGAGCGGCCAGGCCAGTCCTAGAGAGAGGAGGGGGAGGGGACTTGAGGGCTTCTTGCAAGGGAATAAATGCAGTTTCCCAAGGCTCCAGCAGTGGAGTGAGGTTTCAGACCCAGCTGTACTTAGCAGGGGCAGTTCATGCGACCGGAGAAGGACTACCTCTTACATACAAATTAGGGAGTGGTGACACAGGTTACGTGAATTTTTCAAACAATGCTGATTTCAAAGACTGATATTCCCTTATGCGCCAGCTGGTAGTACGGAAGGAACAACTTTGCAATCTTTATGAAAGTGGAATTTTCACTAATAAAACAACTATTATCTTTGATTAACAGTATATGCTCACAAATCCTACTTCCATAACAGCCAAGAAGAAAACAATCATCACTTACCTGCCCTAACACCTTCATAAAAGTCATGGCCTCTCTGAAAGAAAATTGAGATTAAATGGTGAATCTCCAGGCATCCTTATTCCCAGTGATGATCTGTCTTCTCCACTCCCATGGCCACAGCCTTAAGTAAACAGAGACTGGACCGCCCGTGTGACCCACTCTCTTGATCACCACCTCCGATCCCAGTCTCCTCGAGCACGTTCACTGCTGTGCCACTGGCCCTACGAGATTTCACCACTTTACTGTGGTCACTTTCCCCTGAAAATGCCTTCATCTCCCTCAAGGCTTTTTCTCCCCTTGAGTCTGTCCTGGCAAAATCCCAGTACCACTTGCCCCTACCATTTGCATCTGCCTGCTTTCAAGGGGCTCAATCTTGGTGCAGAAAAATCTGTGATTGGTTTCATTTAAAATTCATGACCACAAATCTCAAACAGGCATGGAAAACTGCCCAATGGTCCATGTTCTCCTCATTTCCCAAGATAATGATTTCAACTGTCTTCCGCCTTCTCAACCTCCACCCCTGGCAAATTTTTCTCTCACTGTATTCTCAGCTAATGACTTAACTTTCTACTTCATTACAAAAAGAGAAGTGCTAAGCCATGAACATTTGCTTCTTCCCACCCCTAAACTACCTGCAGCCCGACTACACCCATCTGTACCATGTCTTCCCTTTCCTGACTACGGAGAAAGCTCTTTCAAAAGACCTGTTCTCCACCCCTCCCCACCATTCCTACTCATATCTCCTCTTCTCAAGGACTGTGCTTGAGAAGGTCATCCATCTCTATTTTTACCCCTGGCATCATCAGTGTAGGCAGCAAAACTCAGTGACTGACTGCAGTTCAAATATCTGGGCTCAGACGAATGGATAAAGAAGACGTCGTAGGTATATACAATGGAATACTACTCAGCTATCAAAAAAAGAAAATTTCCCACTTGCAATGACGTGGATGGAACTAGAGGGAATTATGCTAAGCAAAATAAGTCAGTCAGAGAAAGACAATTATCATACGATCTCACTGATATGTGGAATTTAAGAAACAGAAGAGGGATCATAGGGGAAGAGAGGGAAGAATAAAACAAGATGAAACCAGAGAGGGAGACAAATCCTAAGAGACTCCTAATTGCAGGAAACAAACTGAGGGTTGCTGGAGGGGTGAGAGGTGGGGAGTGGGGGGATGGGGTAATCGGGTGATGGACATTAAGGAGGGCCACATAATGGAACGAGCGCTGGGTATTATTTAAGACTGATGAATCACAGACCTGAACCTCTGAAACCAATGATATACTGTATGTTAATTAAAAAAAAACCCAGCAACAAATGTCTGGGCTCACCTGCTGCCTCTACTACACAGGAACGACGTGACCTTGGGCTAGTTAACTTCTCTAATGCCAAGTGTTCTTATATGGAATGGCAATACCACACCGTCATGGGAGGGTTATCTTACTGCACATCCCAGCACAGTGCCTGACATACAGTAAGTGTTCAGTAAATGTTAACTACTGTCGGTATCAACATCATCTTTTGTCTCTACTGGGTCATTCCCTATCACTTATAAACATGTTCCAGCATCTCCCATCTTAGAAAATAACAAGGAACCTCACTTGATTCCCCAGTCCCAGCTTCTACCCCATTTGTTTCGAGAAGAGAAAGTCACATACGTATGGCCTCCGCTCGTCCACATCCCACTTACTCGTGTCCTCTCCGACTCGCCACACTAACTTCTGTCCCAGCGCTCCTCTGACACGCGTGCCGAAATCCCGTGTGACTCCAATGTTGTTGTACGTTAAAGATGTCTTCATCCTACCCTACTAGACACTTTGGTAATACTCCCTTCTCCTTGACACTCATTTCTTGCTTTCATGACCCCACACTCTCCTGGTTCTTCCACCTCTGTCCTTTATCTCTTTCGCTGCTTTTTTTTCCTAATCCACTCGAAGTGCTGCATTTCCTGGGGCTCAGATCTACCTCTATCATTCTCCCTCTGCATGACCTTATCCATTCTGTGCCTGAAGCATCAGCATCTGACTTACCAATTCTGTTACATATAAGATGTCGCTTCTCTACTCAAAAGCATCCAGTGGCTTCCCATTTACTCGGAACAAACGCCAAGTTATACGTGCTCTGGTTCCAGGTTATATGGGCTCTGCGCAGCCCTTCTCCACCCTGTTAACGCCGACCTCGTCTCTCTCACTCATCGACCCCCCTTCTCCACGCACTCCGTCCAGTGTCCTGCGGCTCCCGGACAGGCAGGTGCACCCCAGAGACCCTTACATGGCTCCTTCCCTCACTCCCTTCAGGTTGCCACTCAAACATCTTCTCAGTCAGGTCTTCTCTGGTAAATCCCATCTCTGAGTTCAACCACACACGCGCCCCCCCCAACCGCTTTATGTCATATCCTCCTTCCCACTTTACTTTCCCTCCTAGGTACTTACAGCCATAGACTGTGTACCTTGCATTCTTGGTACCTCTACCAGTGCCTAGCACATGGTAAGCTTTTTTTATTTATTAAGTAAATAAATCTCCAAAGTTCTTTTTTAAGATTTTCTTTATTCAGAGAGAGAGAGAGAGCGAGCGTGCACGCGCATGGACTGGACAATCTCAAGCCGACTCCCCGCTGAGCACGGAGCCTGACGCAGAGACTGGGGGCTCGATCTCATGACCCATGATGACCTGAGCTGAAATCAAGAGTTGGACGCTTAACCGAATGAGCCACCAGGTGCCCCTCCAAAGTATCTTTTTAAAAAAAGTGGTTCTAATATCTTTCGGACTTAAATCTCTCACCCACACCTCCTCCAAACTCCGACTCCTGAAGGCACTCTCTCCTTCCCTCACACTCATCAGGGCCTATCAGCTCTGTCTCTTACACTGGTCCTCAAGACCACTCACTCCTCCCCAATGCTACCACCTCCGTCTAAGCCACTACTACTCCGCAACTGGATTACTGCAGTAAACTCGCATCTGGTCTCTCCATTCACTCTTGAACCCTTCCAACCCCATCACCATCCAGCAGCAGCAACTACCTTCTTAGAGCAAATGCAACCAACTCATCCACTGCTGTAACCCAAGAGACTTCTCAACACACTCGTTTCTTACATGCTAGGTCACAGACGAGCTGACAACTCCAAGATGTCTTCCCTTTGTCTCTCCCACTCCCTCCTGTCCCTGCATCATTCTCTTCTATCATCAATCTGTATGGTTCCTTTGGAGCACTAACCACAATTTGTGATTATTTTACTTATTTGTTCTTCATAGTCTCAGTAGACTATAAATTCCACGAGAACAAGGACTAGTCATTCTTTCCACAACGTAACACCTAGCACCGTCCCCGGCAACACAGCTAGCATACTTGCTGAAGGAAGGAACTGGTCAATCCAGGCAGGGCAGTAAATGTATGGTGGAAAACATGGCCTGTGGCGTTCACTGGGCAGTGGTCAGGAGAGCAGGCCCCGGAGTGAGCCCACCTGCTTTCACATACATGTGTCTGCCACCTAATAGCCACACCACTTAGGCATATTACCACTCTGTGCCAGTTTCCTTATCTGTAAAGTGGAGACAAGAACAGCTCCTATCATTCTAGAAATAGTGTCAAATGTAATGGAGAGATACCTATACAGCGCCTGTCATAGTATTTCTCTTAACAGCAGGCTTCAGGGACTACTTACATCTTACTAGAAGTGTGATTCAAGATTAAAGTGACTAACAGAGTTTTATTTATAGTTAGATGAACTACTTTGAATACCTTAATAACCATTTCAAGATATGAAAATCCATTAGGGAGAGCTACTTTCTAGTTATTAAACAAAGTATTTCCTTTAGGCCATAAATTAATCTAAGGGCCCTCTACATATAGCCCCAAACCAATGATTCTGCTTTCAAAGAGTTGATCATCTAGAAGAAGTCTCTATGACTCTGAAGTGTCTCACAAAATTAATATTCTATGTCATTGGTCTATTTTAAGTGTATTTACAATGTTATTCTCAATGTTAATCTATTAATTAAGACATGGAACACCTACATTTTACATAGACAAACATTCCTCATTTTACCAGTGAGGGGATTCGGATTTACAGAGTTCATGCTTCTTGCCCAAAGGTCAGAGAGCAGGCCTGAAAAATGGTTTATTTCTATTTTGAACCCCACCTGAGATCAGAGGCTTTCTTACACTTAACACACAAATGTAACCGTTGTTTCCTAAGAGCTCAACTTAAGAACAGTGCCAGCACGACAGCCCCGCGCCCCTTAAGCTGGCTGGTCTGTTGTGCTTCCACAGAGCAGATTAACAAGTAGTTTTAAGGGTTTTGTTCACAGTTTTCTGTATTTTACATGCTCTACAATGAACATCTATTACTTTCATAAATAGAAAATAAATATATATATATTTTTAAACTCTTACCATACAAGCTTGACTCAGCCGATATTCCATAGTAAATACTTCTTGCAAGGTCTTTGAAGAGCCCTCTATGAGCTGCCTTAGTGTGATTTTTAGGGACGTCGGAGACATTTTATTAATTATCTGTGGGAGAAAAAAGGTTTTTTTACTAGTTTTAGCCCAAGTGTTCCTTTATTACCTATAACAAATTAGCTGAGTTTTGATATAAATCTTATTACAATTTGCTCCTTAAACAGGACTTTCACCTGGCAGTTTCACAAAAGTGAGATTATACCATAACCTCATCCTGTCACAGCACCAAAGGTTTTCTAATCTCCTGTAAAACAAAGCAAATCATCCCACCAGTGGAATAGATGCTATGCCCATAAATTAACAAAAGGAATCCTTATTTTTGTAGCTGCCTGACATAAATTACGATCCCAGCTAGGTAGGCAAACAGCGATTATGCTGAAGTAAATATACATCTTACAAACAACTAAGATACCAGAGAACATTTTGCTTTATAATATAAAGAAGGTGCAGTAGAAATAAAGCTCTTTCCTTCCCATTGCGACTGAACTACACTCTTCAGCTAAAACTAGATCTACTTGCCTTAAAAGCAAGAAGAGAAACCAAGCCCACGAGGTGGTCTTCTACAGTATTTAAATACTTAATAAAGGAAGAGAAGCAGCCGGACTCCTTCCTGGCGGATTTCAAGCCGCTTCCCGCGCTCCGGCGCACGTGGGCCGCGGGACGGCGCGTCGACCACGTGCTGCCGCTGCATCTGGGGCTCGCCCTGGTCTTCACAGCCGAACACAGCTCCCGGGCCTGTGGCCCGTGGCGGTCTCAAGGGCAGAGGTGTCAGTCCCCGGGTTCAAAGAAGTCCCCCCAGCAGGCCTCCAGGCTCCCCGCAGCGCCCGCGGCATATGCAGACGCCGGGGACGCGCCGGGGACGCGCCGGGGACGCGCCGGGCGGGGCCGCGTCCGACCTACGGCGGCTGCGGACCCTGCACGGATGACCGGATGACGACCGCACAGGACAAGCTCGGGGAAGTCGGTCTCCTGCCTGCGGTCCCCACGCGGAGGAGAAGGCGAGAGAGACGAGAGGCGGCGCCGTCACAGGAGCTCCCCGTCTGCCTCGGGGCTGCGCGCGCACCGCCTCACTGACCGCCCCCACGGCCTCCGCTTTCTGGCGACGGAGCGAGAGGGTGATGGCGCCTGCGGCCCGTGCTGGGTGCTGGGACCGCGGTCCCTGCTGGGAGGCCCCTCCTTCCCACCGGCGAGGGGACAAGGGGTCCAATTTGCTGACGAAACCACGGGTTTTCTCCAGCAAGAGCGTGACGCAGGCGAACCACAGGACCCAGGGGACCCCCCGGAAGAGCTTCACTGACGGTGCTGAAAGCTGCACGTTAGGAGGGACATCACCGCGTCCCAGCTGTTCCAGTCGACAACGTCAGTGCAGCTGCAGGTCCCCCTGAAAGGCTGTAGTAATAAGCCCACAAACCATATGACCAACCGCCTGTGTTAGGTAACTGCACTTTATATACAATCTAGAATTCTCAAAACACAGACTCTTTCTTTGCCATACTTCCTCAGTTGGCTACCAATTAATCTCACTAAAAAGGCCACTTAATAGGAAAACCGTCCCATCTACAATTGCACCAAAGATAATAAAATACTTAGGAATAAACTTAACCAAGGCGGCGAAAGACCTGTATGCTGAAAGCTATAAAACACGGATCAAAGAAACTGAAGATGACACAAACAGCAGAAAGATACTCCACGCTCATGGCTTAGAAAAGCCAGTGTTGTTAAAATGTTCATACTACACAAAGCAAGCTACAGATTTAATGCAATCCCTATCAAAATACCAGCAGCATTTTCCAAAGAACTAGAATAATGTTAAAATGCATATGGACCCCAAAAACACCCCACACAGCCAAAGCAATCTTGAGAAAAAAGAAGAAAGCTGCAAGTATTACAATCCTAGATTTCAAGATAATACTACAAAGCTGTAGTAATACTATAAAACAGTATGGCAATGGAACGGAAAGAGACCCCAGAAATAAACCCACACTTATATGGACAATTAACCTATAAGAAATGAGGTGGAATATACAATGGGGAAAAGACAGGCTCATTAATAGATGGTGTGGGGAAAACTGGACAGCTTCATGCAAAAGAAAGAAACTGGACCACTTTCGTATAGTGTATTAAAAATAAGCTCAAAATGGATCAAAGACCTCAGTGTGATACCTGAAACCACAAAACCCCTAAAAGAAAAAACATAGGTAGTAATTCTGACACTGCCAGTAGAAACATTTTCCTATATACGTCTCTTAAGGCAAGGGAAACAACAGCAAAAATAAATTAGAGGGACTACACCAAAATAAAAAGCTTTTATACAGCGATGGAGACCATCAACAAAATGACAAGGCAACCTACTGAATGGGGGAAGATATCTGCAAATGATACATCCAATAAGGAATTAATATTTAAATATATAAAGGACTTCTACAACTCAACACAAACAATCCAATTAAAAAACAGGCAAAAGACATGAACAGACATTTTTCCAAAGAAGATAATAAACATGGCCAACAAACACATGAAAATATATTCAACATCACTGATCAGCAGTGAAATACAAATCAAAACCACCATGAGATACAGTATACACTTGTCAAATGGCCAGTATCAAAAAGATAAGGAACAAGCGTTGGTGAAGATAAGGAGAAAAAGGAATGCACTGCTGGTAGGAATGTAAACTGGTGCAGCCACTGCGGAAAACATTATGGCGGTACCTCAAAAAAATTAAAAATAGAATTACCATATGATCCAGTAATCCCACTACTAGGTACTTACCCAAAGAAAACAAAAACACTAATATGAAAAGACCCACACACCCCTAAGTTTATTGCAACATTATTTACAGTAGCAGGATACAGAAGGAACCCAAGTGTCCATCAATAGATGAATGAATAAAGACGTGGTATGTATATACGATGGCGTACTACCCAGTCATAAAAAAGAATGAGATCTTGATTTTTGCAACAACATGGATGGACCTTGTGTCTATAATGCTAGTGAAATAAGTCTGAGAAAAAGAATTATCATATGATTTCATTCATGTGGTATTTAAGAAACAAAACAAATGAACAAAGAAAAAAAACCAGACTTAAATACAGAGAACTGGTGGTTATCGGGGGGCAGCGGTTGGTGGAAGAATGGATGAAACAGACAGGAAAAAAATGGCCACATAGTAAGGGCTCTAGGTGTTTGTGCTTGTGTCATGCACACATAAATACACTAGAAAAAAAAAGGGAAGAAAATTTCAATTGAAAAGCTCCACTGGTTCAGACATTTAATGAATTAGTAATTAAAGAGATTTCCTGTTTAATGCCACATTAAAAAATAGTGCATTGACAACCCAAGGAAAACTAGTTTCCAACAATTCTTAGTATACTGGCAATCTGGCACAGAGACTCAGGGTTTGAACTCTAGAGTCCACAACTCAGTGGTAGAATTCCAGCCCCACCACCTTCTACGTGATTGATCTTAGTTTCTTCATTTCTCAGATGGAGACTGTAATACTATCCACCTCAAAAATGGATAGTGCAAGGAGTCAGAAACCAAGCCAAACAGGGAAGGGAAGGGATGGAATGTGTACTGAGCACACTTCCCTTAGCTCACATGTGCGCACACTGTACAAACAAGGAAACCAGCCTGGTAAGAATTTATCCAAGGTCATTCAGAGAGGAATCCAAACCCCAGCCGGACAACCCCAAAGCCTACTTCTCTCTACCACGCAAGGTTATAAAGGTAATCAATGCCAAAGGCTGATGAAAAGTCAAGAAGAACAAAGATGGAGAAGACATCATGTCAGGTGATAGAAGTTAATAAAAACTTGTGTAATTTTGGTGGAAAGGGGAGGAAGACAAGGTCAGGATGGTAGCTTGAGGAAAAACTGTTAAGAGAAGGCTTTTTCTTTTTCTTTTTTTTTTAAGATTTTATTTATTTATTTATTTGACACAGAGAGAGAGATCACAGGCAGAGAGGCAGGCAGAGAGAATGGGGGAAGCAGGCCCCCCGCTGAGCAGAGAACCTGATGTGGGGCTTGATCCCAGGACCCTGAGATCATGACCTGAGCTGAGGGAAGAGGGTTAATCCACTGAGCCACCCAGGTGCCCCAAGAGAAGGCTTTTTCTAAGAGTAGTAAAGCTTTTGGAAATAAGGGCAGAAGGAAATGTGCATTCACCCAAGAAGGTAAAATTTTACAGATAACTGAAAGAGGGAGAGGACTGATGCCAAGTAGTTCCTCAATGAGGCAGGAAAGGATGGACTGAAAGCACAGATGGGGATGTTTCTCTCAGCAAAAAGTGAGACACAGGTCAGAGGAATCAAAAGGATGATGCAAGAGGGTTAAAGGAACTCATGTAATATAGCCTCATTCATTACAAAGGGAACACGGAGACTATTCCAGAAAACTGGACAAATGACGAGGACTTGGATCTTCAGCTACGGCAAAAATGTGTATGGATACAATCATGCAACCACACAACCCGGTGAACATATTTCTCCTTCTTGGTATAGTGTCTTAACTAAATTATCTGACTCTTTAAAAATTAGCTGTCTCATGTATGCCAAAGAGCCAACTTCTTTTTTCCTACATTTTTATGAAATAAGCCACATTCCCATCTCAACTCAGTATTAGTGAGCATCTATTATCCATCAGACACTTCAGAGGAGACAACAGTGAACAGGACATGGTTGCACTCAGAGCGTTATCAGCATTATAGTCACTGCTTTTTTGGCCAGAATCCTAGGAACTCTTCTTAAGTTTTACCAAATCCTAGGGATTTCCAACAAAAACTCAGGATATTCCCTCTACCTCTCCCCTCAGCATCTACCAGAACACTCAATAACATACAGCTTGATATGCATTATCGAACAGGCCCATACTGATACATTAAAAGAACAATATTGTCAACAACCCTTCAATGATACAATTAGAAAAATTCCACCAAGTAGGCCTCAGGGTTCTTTAAAGGGACAATACAGACATCTAAGCTCCAAATCCTTCTGATTTAGAGGTGATCTCAGAAAAGAACCTGTAGAGGTTTTTCTTTATAAAAAAAGGATGTCACTTATGACATTCTCTAAAAGTCTAGGCTGTCAGATTTAACTCCAAAAGAAGGAACCCCAACAGTTAGGAACTCATGTATATTTGGATCTTTATTTACTATTTACTATACTATTACTATACTATTTACTATATTATGAACGGTGAATACTTTTCTAAATAATCTTACATATTTTGTACTTATACCTATAAATCTTTTCCAAGTGTCCAGATTGACAATAAACCAACAGAAATACAAAATACCTGAACTAGTGCGAGTCTGTCTAATTCAAAGCACACTGCAGTTCCACAGAAACACTTTTATTTTTAAACATATTCTTTATCATTCTGAAGGGTCATATTATTATATAAAGACCAAACAGCACTTTAAAGAAATGGGAACTGGTACTTCTTTTATCTACAGCAAAGGCTTAGAGTCAGTCCAACAAGAGTGCTTTTTTGAATCGCATCTTAAGATTTTTCCAGTAATATCTTTTTTTAAAATAAGATTTTATTTATTTATTTGACAGAGATCACAAGTAGGCAGAGAGTCAGGCAGAGAGAGAGGAGGAAGCAGGCTCCCTGCTGAGCAGAGAGCCCAATGTGGGGCTCGATCCCAGGACCCTGGGATCATGACCTGAGCCGAAGGCAGAGGCTTTAACCCGCTGAGCCACCCAGGCGCCCCTCCAGTAATATCTTAAAAGCCTTAGCAATTTAAATAAAATGCAAAGATAATGTCTAAAGAATCAAGTACTGCTCTTTCATGATCTCCCAAATGCTCATGATAGTGTTTTAGGGTCACTGATAATCCATCAGTGTATCCATCACTGGAAAGCTGTTTTCCTGTTTATACATATTGATGTATTTTCCCCTTCATGGTTTACTGTCCTCCTTCTCCAAAGACACAGTGTACCCAGCAACACTGCCATTAAATTACTCTTACTCATAGCAATAAACAGCACAGTGTAATGGGTATCTTCAGCAAATCGAATACCTACTTCTATATGTCAAGCTGTTTTTTTAATATAATTTGGTATGTTATTTTTCTTAAATATTAGCTTTACTCACATGTAACTTAGATTATAAAATTCACTCATTTTGAGTGAGTTCTGTAACTTTTGTTAAATGTATACAGTTGTGCAACTACTCCTACAATCAAGATTTGGAATATTTTTTTCCTTTAAGATTTTATTTATTTATTTGACAGAGAGAGAGATCACAAGCAGGCAGAGCAGCAGGCAGAGAGAGGGCCCTCTGCTGAGCAGAGAGCCCGATGCGGGCCTCGATCCCAGGACCCTGAGATCATGACCAGAGCCGAAGGCAGAGGCTTTAATCCACTGAGCCACCCAGGTGCCCCAGGATTTGGAACATTTTCATCACCACGAAGAGTTCTCCTTCCCGCGACTCTACCCGCAGATAACTGATGTATTTTCTATCCCTATAATTTTGTATTCTCTAGAATTTCATAAAAATAAAATCAAAAGTAAGTAGTCCTATGTGTCATGTCTGCTTGCTTTCACCTGGCACAGTGCTTCCGAGACTCATCCATGCTGCTTCATGCAGCGCTAACTCGTCCCTTCCCACAGTTAAGCAGTATTCCAGTTTTTGGCCATTATAATAAAGTTACTATGAACGTGTGAGGAAAAGCATCTGTGTAGCCATATGTTTACATTTTTCTTGGGTAAATCCCTCGGGGTGGGGCTGCTGGGTCTTGCAGTAAATGTACATCTAACTTACGAGGCTGCCAAATTGCTTTTCTGCCAGCAATGTGTGAGTTGTGGACGTTCCATATCCTTACCAACACTTGGTGTTGGCACAGTCAACCTTCTACATTCTAGCCACTCTAACAGACGCACAGTGACTCTCACTGTGGTTTTAATTTGCATTTTCCTAATGATTAAAGATCTTAAGCATTTTTATGAGTGCTTCCTGGCCATTCATATACATGTTCTTTGGTGAAGATTCCCATTTTCTAGGTGCACTGTTTGTATTCTCATTAACTTACAAGTATTCTTTACATACAATAAAGTCCTGTTATCAGATACGAGTTTTGCAAATATATTTCTTCCCAATCTGTGGTTTATTTTCTTCATAGTGCCTTTCAGAGAAGAAAAGTATTTAATTATAATAAAGATCAATTTATTAATTTTTTTTCTTGTGTAGTTCTTGCTTTTTGCATTAAAATATCTTGGCTAACCCAAAGTCACAAAGATTTTCTGTTTTCTTTTAGAAGTGGTACAGTTTTAGTTCCTGCGTTTAGGTGCATAACCCACTTTGACTTGCATACGGCGGAGTTCAGAGCACGTTACTTCAGGACAGGACGCGTAGGCATACTGGTTATTTTGAGTTAAAGGCACTTGAGAAACAGTATGGCCCTTCCTTTGTTCCAGGAAATAAAACTCCTATGTGAAAGATGCCGTGTAGCAGAAGGAAGACTTTCTTTTCACCAGAGAGAGGGAACATGAGGCCAAGACATTTATAAAAACAACCCTTGTTATGAAGTGTGTAAACCTGGCGATTCACAGACATGTACCCCTGGGGATAAAAATACATTATATGTTTATAAAAAATAAAAAAATAAATAAAAATAACCCTTGTTAAACTAACCCTTATCTTTCCAGTTACTTCTTCACCATTTACTACCACTAGACCGAACTCTTTTCTCTTGTTAATTCTTCACAAATTTGTCTAAGAGGCATAAAATCTTCCTGTTCTGGTTATTTGTTCATATCTTCATTCTCTTGTGCAGGCTCCCATGTACATGTAAAAAATTTAATAAAATTTGTATCTTTTCTCCTATTAATCTATCTGGCTTATGTCAGTTTAATTCTTAGGCTGGGCTGGAGACCCTCAGAAGACAGAGGAGAATTTTCTCCTTCCCTACAGGTATAAAGGAAGAGTCAAGCACTTTCTCCTCTCACATACGGATATCCAATTGTTCCAGGACCATTTATCGATCTCTTTCCCCACTGATTTATCTTGGGAGTTCTGGACAGCCTTTATTTTAGTATTAATTTACCCCCACCACCAACTAAAGTGTAAACCTTCTGGCTGATGGCAATATGAACTCTCTAGACCTTTGTGAATCCTGTCAACTGCCCGGACTATTGCTTTCCTCTGGTTCTTTCCTGGTCTTGTAGAGTTTTACCTAAAACATGTATAGATCAATATTCTGAAAATTGCTGCAGGAAGGAAACCAAGTCAATCTTAGGGCTTTTCTGTTTGTTTCCTTGCTCTCGGGAATCACAGTCCTGTGCTGCCTGCATTGTCCAATATTAACAAACACTTGTTTCATATATTTTGTCCAGATTTCTAGTTGTTTACAACAGAAGGACAATTTCTGTAGCACTTAATTCTTCATGAACACCTGTCACTTTATTTTTAAAAATAATACAGTACATGGCTAATTCTCAAAGCTTACAGAAAGATTAGTAATCTTTTTAAAATTTAATTTCTCTAATATTTTGCTGTTCTTCTTTCTTAAAATCTATGCCTAATTATTCTCAGTTTTCCTTTTTCCTAAATTTTTCATGTGTATGATTTCTTTACAGGAGCCTCTCAAGGGTATTCTAAAATACTAACTTCAAGTATAAAACTGAGTTTCTTTTATTCTTCACAAAATGAGCATTCAAAAGTAAACAAATACATAAATCCCACACTGGTAATTAGAAGAAACTCCAAAGAATTTTAAAAGTTATCTAGTATTTAAAAAAAGGAACTTATATGCCCTTTAAGCCTTTAATACAATAGGCTATCCTATCCTACCCTACCATATATCATATCAATCACTAAGAATAAACACCTAAAACATGAGTCAAAAACAACACAGGTTTCCCTGGCTGTTTGCTCAGGAACTCCCTCCTGGATGCTAACTGGATACCCTGTTCCTTGTTCCTGGTTTCTCTCTGGCCATGGACTTCCTACTCTAGCACTAAGGATTAGTGATCCTACTGAAATACCTTTTCTTGGCATAGTGCCCTTGCTGACACAGCTGGGCTTTGGTAGGGTAGGGTCTCAATCTCTTCTACTCATCTTTCTTTGATTACTGATATCACTTGAAATTTTAAAAAATAAACACTTCCCTCATTAGCCCTGAAGAACATTCTTTACTTTGGCAAGCTGCTAATCTTATTACCAGAAAAGGGAGATGAAACAGGATAGCATTCCCTCAGCTCAATCGTGTTAAAAAAAAACCACAAAAACCAACTGGAACACTTAAAAGATATAAAATAAAATAAAATGGGGAAAAAAACCCCAAAACCAAAAACCCAACTGAAAAAATGGGTAAGGGGGCACCTGGGTGGCTCAGTGGGTTAAAGCCTCTGCCTTCAGCTTGGGTCATGATCTCAGCGTCCTGGGATCGAGCCCCACATCGGGCTCTCTGCTCAGCGGGGACCCTGCTTCCCTCTCTCTCTGCCTGCCTCTCTGCCTACTTGTGATCTCTGTCAAATAAATAAAAAATCTTTAAAAAAAAATGGGCAAGGACTTGACCAAGACATTTCCCCAAGAAGATACAAATGGTCAAGCATATGAAAAAATGTTCAGTATCATTAACCATTAGGGAACATAAATCAAAACCACAATGAACTGTCACCTCATAGCCATTAGGATAGTAGAAAAAAGATAGAAATTAATGAGTTGGCAAACTTTATGCACTGTTGTTGGTGGGAATATAAAATGGTATAACTGCTATGGAAAACAGGATGGAGATCCCTCAAACAATTAAAAACAGAATTACCATATAATGCAGGAATTCGGCTTCTGGAGATATATCCAAAGGAATTAAAAGCAGGGTCTTGAAGAGATTTTTCTTAAGATTTTATTTATGTATTTGAGCGAGAGACAGAGAGAACATGAGAGGGGAGAAGGTCAGAGGGAGCAGCAGACTCCCTGTGAATCTGGGAGCCCAATGCGGGACTCCCTTCCAGGACTCCAGGATCATGACCCAAGCCGAAGGCAGTTGCTTAACCAACTGAGCCACCCAGGGTGCCCTTGAAGAAATATTTGTATACCCATGTTTACAGCAGCTTTGTTCACAAAACCAAAAAGTTAGAAGCAACCCAAATTAAGTGCTCATCAACAATGGATGAGCGAAATGTGGTATATACATACAAGGGAATATTACTGAGCTTTAAAAGGTAATGAAATTCTGGCACATGCTACAACGTGTATGAGCCTTGAGACATCATGCTGGGCGATATAAGCCAATCACAATAGGGCAAATGGCTGTATGATTCCACTTATGTGACGTATCCAGAGTAGTCATATTTATAGCAACAGAAAGTAGAACAGTGGCTGCCAGGAGCTGGGGTAAGGGGGAAATGGGAGTTGTTATTTAACCGGCATAAAGTTTCACTGTTTTGTAAGATGAAAATGTTCTGGAGATTGGTTGTACAGCCAGGTGAATATACTCAACAAAACTGAACTATATACTTAAAATGCAGATGGTAAATTTTATATGTATTTTACCACAATTAAAATGTACATACACGCACACAAGAGCATGGCAACTGGAGACTTAGGTTAAGGTTTCCCTAATGTGACCTACGCACCAGGACCTCTAAATTGCCCATATAGCTTACACGGACTGTCTAGCATCATGAACAACCTATGCCAAAAGGGGGATTAAAAGGGGAATAGAGGGGGCGCCTGGGTAGCTCAGTGGGTTAAGCCTCTGCCTTTGGCTCAGGTCATGATCTCAGGGTCCTGGGATCAAGCCCTGCATCAGGCTCTCTGCTTGGCGGCCTGCTTCCCCCTCTCTCTGCCTGCCTCTCTGCCTACTTGTGATCTCACTCTCTGTCAAATAAATAAATAAAACCTTAAAAAAGGGGGGGGGGAATTAGAGGAATTCCAACCACAAGCATTAAAAAAAAAAAAAGCATTGAACTTCGAAGGAAAATCTAAGAAAGGACATGAGGAAACATAAACTAAGGTACTATGAAAACTGCATTAGTTGTAAAGAATTTATGAGTTACTCATATTTGCTATTCTTTTTAACCCATGCTATCCTTTAGTGATTAGCAGTAAAAACTTTAGAAATCTAAAGGATTAAAAAAACTTGTTTTTATTTAATGATAAGCAAGTATGTGGAAAAGATGATGTCCTTCCTCATGGGCAATTGTGGAAAGGAACCCTTATACATAGAGAAGGTGGTTGCAATCTGGACCATAAGAAGACTAGATCCTTAGGACCCACAGAAGGAGACAGGAATCCCTGAAGAGCCCACAGGGATTAGGAGCAATCCTAGAAGCTTACTGACACATTAGAATTTTTAAAAAAAATTGTTCAAACATTTGATCTGCAAACCTTTCACTGAGGCACCAAAAGTTATTTTCTCCTTCAGGGCTACTTTTTGGCGTATGTTTCTGGCTGAGATAATTAAAATGAACCTTGTATGTAAGCTCTATCAGAGAAGCTTCAGCGGGAATTTTGGATCTTCATGTCATGTTTCTAGCAGATACTAACATTCTGGAGCCACATCTGAACTACAGATCAACTGAATAAAAATCAAAACCTGTCGTCCTAATGAGAGTGCTTACCGTGACCCTAGCCTAGGGTTATCCTAGCTGTGATGGGTGGCTTGCCAGGTACCCTCATCTGGATGTGGACTAATCATATTGCCAAAGGAATAGAAAGAATATTGAAAGAATATTGAGTTCTATCCCTCGGTTCTGGGGTAGGCCAGTGGTTGTAAAATAGTATGCCATCTTGCACATCTGTACTGCTTTAAAGTGACATCATGCAGGCATGAGGTAATGTGCTGCATGACAATGTTCAAATGAGAGTACTAAGTGCCTACTTAACTGGACCCTATTGCTTGGGGAGAAAAACAGCAATGCTAGTTTCTATATCGCTCTGGAAACAAGAGAACCAGCTTCACATCAGAATCCCTGAAATATAAAATGACTGTCTAGATTTATGCGAGCACTCTAAAAGCCGTTAAAATTCACATTAATTTACTACGGTGAGTTAAGACAGCATATGACTCGGCAATCTACTCTAATTTATGCCTGGCCTTGAATGTTAATAGAATTCTAATTACTAAATAAGACCCTAAGAGACTAATTTGGGATTTCCACATAGTTAACAATGGGAGGGGTGCCCGGGTAGTTCAGTCAGTTAAGTGTCTGCCTGCCACTCAGGCGAGGGGGTTCTAGGATGGAGCACCCCCCCCCATCTGCTTGGGCTGTCAGGCTCCCTGCTTTGTGGGGAGCCTGCATATCCCTCTCCTTCTGCCTCCCACCAACCCTGATGTGCGAGAGCAGCTCTCAAATAAAATCTTTAAAAAAAAGAGAGAGAGAGAGAGAGAGACAATATAGTAACAATGGGGAACTGTTTTCATCTTCACAGGTGAAACTTTAATAAATATTTTGTCAGTAAGTTTTCTGGCAATTGAAACGTGACAATTATACCTACAAACTGAAAAATACTATCAAATAAGTACAAGCTATTAACAGCTTTTCTATAAAACAGAAGGAAACACACTTCTTTCTCTTTGTGTAGACGTCTGCAATGTTCCAAGTCACACGCTCACAGCTCCAAGCATGGCAGTACTCATGCACTCCTTTACACAAAAACAGCTTTTGTTTTGCTGTTACCAGTCGAGTCACATTGTAGAAAAATCAAAGTGTGCCTAACACTGAGAAACACTGCTTAAAACTCAGCTCTGAGTATAGGAGGGCCTCTTACTAGTTTAAAAAGAATCGTTTTTTTTTTTTTTTTAATTAAACCTACTGCTTAGAAAGACCATATACTGATCTGTTGCATATTCAACTGAATTTATAGATTAATGGCAGAATTACAATACATTATAAAAAAGACTATACTCCAGTAACCCAACACTTCTAATAAAAATGTCCTTAACTGCTTCTCCCCAGGACAAGGAGGGCTCCCTGAAGAAGAGGCATGCCTCCTGACGTCTTTCTCTGTTACAGTCACGGGACCTAAAAACAGCTCAACTTTGCTATCAACATCCGGCAGGGAGACAAGGCACTTGGTTTAGATACAAGTTTTGTGAAAATGCTTTCTGAGACTCAACTGAGTTCAGGAAAAAACAAAAGACAACCCCCCCTCCCCCCACCACCACCAAAACCTGTGCAGTGGTTCATGTCCCTGCCATGGAGCTCGGACACAAGAGGCTTCCTTACCGCAAGGATTCACCACAGTCAGGATAGAAAAGATCCATTTATTACCTTCAACTGTTCTAGGGCAAAAGATGAACCATCTTGCTGTAAATTCTCAATTATTTGTTCCACAGTATTGGCCGAGAACCAACTATAAAAAAGGAAACACATGATTTCACCAATCTGCAAGCAATTTCTTCTTTCCAAAATAGAAATGAATCTAAACACAGGCTTTCCCCAAACTCCATTTCAATAATGAAAAATTTTCCAAGCTATTTTACAGGATGATGAAATAAAACCTTGCTTCTCTGGGTAAGCGTTTGCAGTCTACTTTTATTAGTGCAAAATAAAGCCAAAATTTTCTCTTATGCTTCCTTGCATCTATTACATATAAATAAATACTTTGACTGTGTAAAATTGATGCTTCTAAAATGTAGAGACAGTTGTGTTATTTTCCAATAGTTTCTATCCTCCTCTTTGTTCCTTAAGCCAGTCTATCAATGTCTCAAATCACTGCCCCAAAAATCTTTTGCTGATCAGCTTCGTAAGACTATAAAAAATGACTTTACAAAGATAAAAGATAATTCAATTGTTAATTTCCAGCCTCCATTCCCATAAAAAAAAATGTTTTGCACCAAAATGAATCAGCAAGATAGATTATTTCAGTATAGTGGACTTATGTTCCTCCCAAAAGAGTAGGAAAGAAGCTACTTTAAACAAAATAAATACAAGCACCATGCCATCTGATCTCAGAATGCAGTGCATTATTGAACACAATGTAATTACAGTGTTAGCAAATTCAATTTAATGCAGTCCTTCCAAAAGAACAGACATACTGAGACCTCTCTCTGAGTACCTGTTTATGCTGTCCATGTGTTCCTCAAGGGTAAAAGACTTGTTTTGATCAATCTTGGACTGTTTAAAAAAGAAAAATCTTGTAATTTACTTGAAGCAACCCAAATCTCCTAAAAACCCTTTAAAATGTTATCCTATTTAATGATACACTTTGTGACAGATTATCACTTTCAGTCGAATTATATCCAACAGTCTCAGAAATAGTAACCACATGTTCAAAACTCAGATGGGTTATTCCAGACTGGTTTTGCCTATGGCAAAACGTGTTCTTTTATTTCTACTGCTATATTATTCTATTTGCTACATTATCACTAAAGTATGGCAACAAGTTAAGGATGTGAGGGACCTGAGAAGTCACCCTGCCCAAATTTCCATTTGATACAGAAAACTCCCACCAACATCCCTGACATGTCTGCAGCATGACCTCAGGGAGAGAAAACATGAGCTTGAGAAGGAGCTCGCAGTGCCTGAATAAATTAATCAGGATTTTTAAAAAATTCTGAGCCAAGTCCGTCCTCTCACGTTTACAGTTCTGGTGACTCCCTCTTCCACCTCTTTTCTCAGACTGCAGCTTGCTGGCCCCTCACAGTCAGGTCCTGCTTCCATGGAACCCCCGTTTGCCAAGTGTGGAGCGGACACAGTCGCTACAGGCACGACTGAATCCCAGCAGAGTGTGTCGGGCTCCACGCCTCTTTGTGTGTTTGGATACAATGTTTTTACTGACAGGACTAAGTCTGAGTTACTTTGGGGAAAGTTCTAGCATCTTTTTTTTTTTTTTTTTCTTTTTTAAACCAGTGCTGTTATAGGCTACTTTTCTCCCATGCTGCATTTTTATGAATTTGATACTTTGGACTGAAATCCAAAATTTTCATTTATCTCTATTGTGATCCGTGATTTAAAATAAGAAATACAGGGAAACCTGGCTGGCTCAGTTGGTAGAGCATGTGACTCCTGACCATGGGGCTGTAGATTTGAGCCCCACATTGGGTACAGAGAGATTACTTAGAAATAAAATCTTAAAAAATAAAATAATAAATATATATTGTCTTTGCCTATATATTTGTTCTTTATTCCTGGCTCACAGCTCCCCAAAGCCTTGAAATTTCTTTAAGAAGAGCATCTTTTGTTGTATTTGGTCATTTGTCCCTAAATTAAGGTGAAATGGGCCCTTTGTTATTCATAATAAGCCCCATTCCATCACAGGTACCTTAATCAGGTGACTTTCAGAAAGCTTCTAAGAATGGGGCTTGTCTCCAGGGGAAACAACCTGTGATTAGAAGAGTGGGAACTTTCAGTCCCACTCTTCTAATCAAGCCCCGCTCCAACACTGCCACTATCTCCAGCCTCCCTCCACTTCCAGTGCGGGAAAAGGGGTTCGAGATTGAGTTCCATCACCAATGACTCATAACTTAATCAATAGTGACTATGTAATAAAGTCACCACAAAAGTCCAAAAGGATGGTGTTTGGAGAGCTCCAGGTTAATGAACACATCCACAAGTGGGGAGAGGGGCACCTGGGTGGCTCAGTGGGTTAAAGCCTCTGCCTTCGGCTCAGGTCCTGATCTCAGGGTCCTGGGATCGAGGCCCGCATCGGGCTCTCTGCTCAGTGGGGAGCCTGCACCCCCGCTCTCTCTGCCTGCCTCTCTGCCTACTTGTGATCAAATAAATAAGTAAAATCTTTAAAAAATATATATGTAAGTGGGGAGAGCAGTACATCCCACCCTCATTGGGACAGGAGCTCCTGGACTTGAGACCCTTCCAGGCCTTGCCCTGTGTACCCTTCAGCAGACTATCCACTCATAACCTTTATTGTATCCTTTGTAATAAACCAACAAACACGAAATGTTTCCAAGTTCTGTAA
This sequence comes from Mellivora capensis, assembly GCA_004024625.1. NCBI lineage: Eukaryota > Metazoa > Chordata > Mammalia > Carnivora > Mustelidae > Mellivora > Mellivora capensis. The sequence goes on from PISX010010595.1 coordinate 41,795, forward strand.
GAAATTCTAGCAAATTATCGAACCTAAGGAAGGGGTCATGAGAACCCCGCTTTATGGCCAATGAAAAGTACAGGTGACAAGAAAGGACTTGTGACCGGCATCTGAAGTAGGGGCAGTCTTGTGGGAATGAGCTCTTAGGGTGCGGGATCTGCTAATCGCAGGTAGACAGTGTCACTCCCGAAATGAATGAATTACAGGACACCCAGGTGGTGCTGCGCTGAACTGCTCCGTGGATAGAAAAGCCACACACCTAGGGTGAGAAGAGTTGTGAATGTGGTAGTAGTGTGAGAATAAAGGAAAACACAGGGAGTGTTTTTCCCATACATTTATTACCTTTCACACTGATACTATTAAACAGGTCGCTCTAAACTTGAAGGGTTTTTTTTTAATCCATAATCCTCTAGCTAATTTTTTTCTTAATTTCAAATCAATTTGATCAAAATGCTAACATTCTCATCCAAATTACTGAGAAAGAAACAAAAAGGCCAAAATGACTTTATCTCCAGACCAATGCCCACACACTTAGCAGAACTCTCTGGTAAGGCCCTTTGACCCCCACCCACTCTGATCCATGCTACATGTACGCAACAGGAGAGACTGTCAAACACCTTGACAAAAGCTGATGAAACCCCCCCGCGCTCCGTGTTCACACTCGCCGCACTGAGTCTTCAGGGGCTCTGTCAACCCGTGTTCATGTTCTTTAGTTCTGAACAAATTTGTATACTATTTTTCTAAATATTTCCTCCCCTTTTTCTTCTCTATTATGAATTCCTAATAATTAGATACAGACCTATTGGAATAATACCTCTAATGTCCCTTCCTCTCCATTTTCCATCTTATTATCATTTTTGTCCTCTTACAGTTTTCCTCAACCTTCAACTATAATCCAGTCTGTTGTGGGGTTTTTCCCTTTTATTACATTTTTAAAAAAATTCTTTGACTGCTATATTACATCTGTTCTTATTTCACAGATGAAATATTTTCCTCTTATCTGAAAAATTATAGTTTTCACAACTATAGTTTTTCTTTCTTTTTTTAAGTGTCTTTTTCCTGGCACTGCTTGCTTCAAGTGCCTTTTTTGCTTTGACCAATTTGTTTTTTACACTTGGCATAAAAAAATTTTAGCATGAAGTACTAAAATTAAGTAGCTTCACGTGTAAAGTCGATCAGTTATAGGACCGTCAACTGTCTGATGCATTACAAAAGACTAGGCAAAGACCTGGATGTTTCATTGTTGAGGGGGTCCTCAAATGTCAACATCTACAGGTTTTTTCCTTTTCCTTCGAACGAACTGCTTAGGAGTGGGATGGTGCTACTGACCAAATGTTTGTGTCACCCCAAAATTCATGCTGAATCTCTAATCCCCAAAGTGACAGTATTTGGGGGGGGGGGGGCTTTGAGAGTGATTAGGTCAAGAGGGCGGCACCCTTATGAAGGGATTAGTGCCCCTGTAGGAAGAGACCTGAAAGAGCTCACTCTGCTGTGTGAGGACACAGAAAGAAGGAGTCTGTCCACGTGCAAACCAGGAGGGCCCTCACCAAGAATCCAATTATCTGACACCTGGTCTTGGAGTTTCCAGCCTCCAGAACTGTGAGAAACAAGTTTGTGTTGTTTAAGCCACCCAGCCTGTGGTATTTTTGTTATAGTTGCCCAGACCAAGACAGAGGGTACTTAATAGTCAGGAAGCCAACTAGGAAAAGAGGCTGGAGGTCTTCCTGTTTATTATGTTCTGCCTCTTCTTGGTAGAGCACTTCACTTCATCCTCCCCTGCGGTCAGCTGGGTCTGTCTGATCGGACCTAAGCAGTAAATTCCTACTCTTCAGCCAAGCTACGAAAGGGTAGCTGGTGCTACAGCAGGGAGAATTCTGGAGGCCCAACTGCTCCTCTCGTTTCTCTGCCCGTCTCCACATCCCAGTCTTCTGGAGACTCTGGCACCTTAGAGAGGGCAGAGGGCAAGAACTGCTTGCTTCTTACTGGCTTCCCCTACTGAAGGAGAAGGTACTGAGGTATTCCCAAATTGAGGGTAGCTCTCCTTGTCCTTCTGTTTTCAAGCTTCCAAAATATTGACATCTCATACCTACCTGTCCCTTTTCTGTTTTGTTTGTCTTTGGGGATTTGCACCCTTTCTATTCTTTTCTACAATTTTAGTGGGGTTTTAGAAGGGAGCAAGTATTCTACCCATCATGTTTTACTGGTAGTCATGTAACAGTTTTATAGATTTTTGGCTCTTAAAAGAAAACTTAAGTTACAGAACATAAGTCAGGAATTGAAAGTGAACACTGCATTAGACCTTGTCATTACATTTAGAAATGCACCAGAGTTTCACGTCAGCAGCTCAACAGCACCAGCACTGAGCCATCCACTACAAAAATGTCACGGTGCACTGCAGAAAGTCCTTGCAAGGACCGATCACAAGGCTACATGCTGAAATTCACCAGCAATCAGAAGACAAGTTGTGTTGTTGTGCTGCAAAGAAGTCATCCTCTTGGACGGCTATCCAGCAACTCTGAAGCTCTGATCCTTCCATCAAGCTTTCATGTTAATAAATCCCAGCACCTTTGTATCCGCACACTATCATATTCACCAACTGCTAATTTTTCCGTCATTTCCCCTGCCCCATGAATTAAAGTCTGAAGCTAGAATACTGACAAGATTACCTTGGCATGGTAAGCATCCAAGACATCTGCAATATTTTCTTTTGAAGGAGATTTTAGGGCTAACAAATCTTCTTCTAACATGCCCAACTAAAAGGGGGGGGAAAAAAGGAAGACAGATTTGAACCCCAATACAAAACAGATACTTTTTTTTTTAAGAAACCTTGTACTCTTTTTAAAAATACTTGTCTTAAAATTATGATGTGCTCTCTTCATCTGAATCAGGAAGGCAATTTTCTCTGAAGTTACATGCACACACATTCCCACACAGCAAATGTTGCCTTGCGAAGAACTAGACAAAGATGGAAGAAACTATAGAGACATTCATCTTTGTTTCTCTCTGACTATTAAACACTTGAAACGCAGTCCTGCAACCAAAGATGTCAATGATAAACTTTACCTTAATTAATCTTAACTAAGATTGCCACCGGTGGTAACGGTTACTGCAGTCAGTGCACAGCTCTGGAAAACGGCCACACTTCGCTCTCCGTCCACGTCCCTCACATACTAGTCCATGCTCAGCCAAATGAGACTTTCTGCTGTTTCCAAAACACAGCTCAGTTTTCCTGCCCACTCACTTGCTCATTACATGTTTCCTCTTCCTAGAATGCCTTTCCTGACAATACTCATCTTAAAGCCCAGCTCAACTGCAACCTCTATGAGGAAACTTCCAGTTTTCCTCCTTTCAATCCGCTGAGTACTTTCTCTATATTCTTTGTCTCATATTCTTTGTCAGATGAGACAGATGGTTATTTACCTTTTATCTTTTGTACCCACCTCTAGTTTCATCCCTAACACTCATGACGCATTTCTGTTGTCCTGTGCAGGCCCTGTGAATGGCAGTCCACACACTGTGGAAATTACTCACGGGCAGGCTGACAAGAAGGGAGTAAGTTGTGGATCAGTGCTCTCTCCCATCCTTACTAAATTCCACTCTAATAAAGGGAATCCCTCTAGAGTAGATAACGGAGTCTCATGTCTGCTGCCTGTTACAGCTCAAAGGAAGGATGGGGCAGCCACCTACTCAAGGTGACTACAGACATGGAGAGAGATCCGAGACTTGAAACAATGTGATAGAAGGTTCTCATATTTTGTCATGACATTCTTTCTCCTACCCCAGAGCATCCCTCCCTCAGGATCAGACATCCATTTGGACATCTATGTGCTTCCTCCTGGAAAGCTAAGTTTACCCCCACAGTTTCGGAAACAGAAAACACTAGCAGGTGGGTTAGCTGATGTAGGTTAACGAGCTCGTGGGTTGAAGGGTAATAGAAGCCTGTTCGAGGAGAGTGAGCTCCCAGCTAAAGCAGAATAAACCCCAAATTTCTTGCTGGAAATTCTGAGTCAAAACCTAGGACTGGATTTTCTGCTACACTAACCACAAAGAGATTCAACTACTATGGGAGGAACTACCATCCCCACTTAGAGATGGGCAAACTAGGGGACAAAGAGGCTCAATTCAAGCTCGGATTTAACCCTAAGGTGTCTGTCTGTACATTCTTTGCCACTGCGCTATTCTGTGCTAAGAAAATTGGGCACACTGTTAAAAAAAAAAAAAAGAAAAAAGGACAAAGCTAAGTAATATGTGTCCCTTGCAACAGCCTTTAGAAAATTTTTAAAACCATATTTTACAAATTCAACTCTTAAATGCACTAGCAGGGAAACTCACAACCAAGAGGACCTTTCAAAAATGTTTTTATAAAATAAAAGCTTATCTTTTCATATATAAATTTAGATTCTTCTATATTAGATTTCCTTAAAGGAGGTATTTTTTTTTAACCAAAGTGTAATTATTCATGAAAAAATGTTCACTGAAGGTACCAAGCAAAACAGTCCTGAATCTGGACATAATTATTTCCATTTTATACATGAGAAAACATGATTGGAGAGCTTAATTACCTTCCCAAAGGTCACAGAGCTTTAAACAGTAGATCCTGGATTCAGACCCACATCTAACCAAAAGCCTGGGATCTCAACCACTTATATTCCCTTCCCGTGCAATGCAAGTTATTCCAACAACACAACATGCAATCCAAGTAATTACCTTATCAGAATCTACAAAATGTGTAGCAATTCCTGCTGCATACACATCTCTTCCTTTCAGCCTGAATCCTGTTAATGCAAGGAAGTAGCCAAGTTTTCCTCGAAGTCGTGGCAAGAAATAACCTCCACCCACATCAGGGAACAGTCCTATAATTAAATAATGAAAAGAGATCATAATGATTCAAATTAAAAAGAAAAATATAACTTTTTGAGATCAAATGGCCATTTCTCTCTGGTATTTGAATCTATACTAAAAATATTACTAAGTACTTTCCAATGTAATCAATATCACAGAAGACATCTATTCAATTGTTCTAACGAGTATGTTTCAAATTTTTCATGTTTCATTTCTATAGAAGTCAATAAAGTATTTGATGGCATAACTTTCTGTATATGAGTAGTACTCATTAAATGTTATGTAAAATTTCCTTATCACTATTTTTAATAATCTCTGAAACAGTAAACAATGAAAATGAATCATTGAACCTACATCAAAAACTAATGATGCACTATACGTTGGCTATCTGAATTTAAATAAAAAAAGTTCTCTTTCCAAATGATAAGCAAAGAAAAATATGCATAATCTAAAGCTATATTATGTGAAAATTCATTAATACCATTCAAATCATAGTTTATTCTGTTAATTATCTAGCATTCAAGATATTTTATTTATTTATTATTTATTTATTTTTATCGACATATAATGTATTATTGGCCCTAAGGATACAGGTCTGTGAATTACCAGGTTTACAGACTTCACAGCAATCACCATAGCACATACCTTCCCCAATGTCCAGCACCCCACCACCTTCTCCCTACCCCCTGCCCCCAGCTACCATCAGTTTGTTTTGTGAGATTAAAAGTCTCCTATGTTTTGTCTAGTTCCTGATCCCATTTTGTTTCATTTATTCCTTTCTTACCCTCCAAGCCCCCCATGTTGCCTCTCAACTTCCTCATATCAGGGAGATCATATGATAACTGTCTTTCTCTGACTGACTTATTTCACTCAGCATAATACTCTCTAATTCCATCCACGTCGTTGCAAATGGCAAGATTTCATTTCTTTTGATGGCGGCACAGTATTCCATTGTATATCTATACCACATCTTCTTTATCCATTCTCTGTAGATGGACATCAAGGTTCTTTTCCATAGTTTGGCTATTGTGGACATTGCTGCTATAAACATTTGGGTGCATGTCCCCTTTTGGATCACTATGTTTGTATCTTTAGGATAAATACACAGTAGTGCCATTGCTGGGTCATAGGGTAGCTCTATTTTCAACTTTTTGAGGAACCTCCATGCTGTTTTCCAGAGTGGTTGCACCAGCTTGCATTCCCACCAACAGTGTAGGAGGGTTCCCCCTTCTCCCCATCCTTGCCAGCATCTGTCGTTTCTTGACTGGTTAATTTTAGCTACTCTGACTGGTGTGAGGTGGTATCTCATTGTGGTTTTGATTTGTATTTCCCTGATGCCGAGTGATGTGGAGCACTTTTTCATGTGTCTGTTGGCCATCTGGATGTCTTCTTTGAAGAAATGTCTGTTCATGTCCTCTGCCCATTTCTTGACTGGATTATTTGTTTTTTGGGTGTTGCGTTTGAGAAGCTCTTTATAGATTTTGGATACTAGCCCTTTATCTGATATGTTGTTTGCAAATATCTTCTCCCATTCTGTCAGTTGTCTTTTGGTTTTGTTAACTATTTCCTTTGCTGTGCAAAAGCTTTTGATCTTGATAAAGTCCCAATAGTTCATTTTTGCCCTTACTTCCCTTGCCTTTGGAAGAAGTTGCTGTGGCTGAGGTCAAAGAGGTTGCTGGCTTTGTTGTCCTCAAGGATTTTGATGGATTCCTTCTTCACATTGAGGTCTTTCACCCATTTTGAGTCTATTCTCCTGTGTGGTGTAAGGAAATGGTCCAGTGTCATTCTTCTGCATGTGGCTGTCCAATTTTCCCAACACCATTTGTTGAAGAGACTGTCTTTTTTCCACTGGACATTCTTTTCTGCTTTGTCAAAGTTAGTTGACCATACAGTTGAGGGTCTATTTCTGGGCTCTCTATTCTGTTCCACTGATCTATGTGTCTGTTTTTGTGCCAGTGCCATACTGTCTTGATGATGACAGCTTTGTAATAGAGCTTGAAGTCTGGAATTGTGATGCCACCAACTTTGGCTTTCTTTTTCAACATTCCTCTGGCTACTCAAGGTCTTTTCTGCTTCCATATAAATTTTAGGATTATTTGTTCCATTTCTTCAAAAAAAAAAAAAAAAGGATGGTATTTTGATAGGAATTGCATTAAACATGTAGACTGCTTTAGGTAGCACAGACTTTTTCACAATATTTGTTCTTCCAATCCATGAGCATGGAACGTTTTTCCATTTCTTTGTGTCTTCCTCAATTTCTTTCATGAGTATTTTATAGTTTTCTGAGTACAGACTCTTTGCTTCTTTGGTTAGGTTTATTCCTAGGTATCTTATGGTTTTGGGTGCAACTGTAAATGGGATTGACTCCTTAATTTCTCTTTCTTCTTGTTGGTGTACAGAAATGCAACTGACTTCTGTGCATTGATTTTATATCCTGATACTTTACTGAATTCCTGTACAAGTTCTAGCAGATATGGAGTGGAGTCTTTTGGGTTTTCCACATAAAGTATCATCTGCAGAGAGTGATAGTTTGACTCCTTCTCTGCCGATTTGAATGCCTTTAATTTCCTTTTGTTGTCTGATTGCTGAGGCTAGGACTTCTAGTACGATTGAATAGCGGTGGTGATAATGGACATCCCTGCTGTGTTCCTGACCTTAGCGGAAAAACTCTCAGTTTTTCTCCACTGAGAATGATATTCGCTGTGGGTTTTCATAGATGGCTTTGATGATATTGAGGTATGTATCCTCTACCCCTACACTGTGAAGAGTTTTGATCAAGAAAGGATGCTATACATTGTCAAATGCTTTTTCAGCATCTTTTCAGAGTATCATATGGTTCTTGTTCTTTCTTTTATTAATGTATTGTATCACATTGATTGATTTGCAGATGTTGAACCAACCTTGCAGCCCAGGAATAAATCCCACTTGATCGTGATGAATAATCCTTTTAATGTACTGTTGGATCCCATTCGTTAGTATTTCAGTGAGAATTTTTGCATCTGTGTTCATCAAGGATATTGGTCTGTAATTCTCTTTTTTGATGGGATCCTTATCTGGTCTGGGATCAAGGAAATGCTGGCCTCATAAATTGAGTTTGGAAGTTTTCCTTCCATTTCTATGTTTTGGAACAGTTTCAGGAGAACAGGAATTAATTCTTCTTTAATGTTTGGCAGAATTATCCTGGGAAGCCGTCTGGCCCTGGGCTCTTGTTTGTTTGGAGATTTTTGATGACCGCTTCAATCTCCTTACCAGTTATGGGTCTGTTCAGGTTTTCTATTTCTTCCTGGTTCAGTTGTGGTAGTTTATATGTCTCTAGGAATGCATCCATTTCTTCCAGATTGTCAAATTTGCTGGCATATAGTTGCTCATAATATGTTCTTATAATTGTTTGTATTTCTTTGGTGTTGGTTGTGATCTCTCCTCTTTCATTCATGATTTTATTTATTTGGGTCCTTTCTCTTTTCTTTTTGATAAGTCTGGCCAGGGGTTTATCAATCTTATTAATTCTTTCATGAACCAGCTTCTAGTTTCATTGATTTGTTCTACTATTTTTTTGGTTTCTATTTCATTGATTTCTGCCCTGATCTTTGTTATTTCTGTTCTCCTGCTGGGTTGAGGCTTTCTTTGCTGTTCTTTCTCCAGTTCCTATATATTTAGGGTTAGGTTGTATATTTGAGACCTTTCTTGTTTCTTGAGAAAGACTTGTATCACTATATATTTTCCTCTCAGGACTGCCTTTGCAATGATTTTGAATTGCTGAGTTTTTATTATCATTCGTTTCCATGAATTTTTTCAATTCTTCTTTAATTTCTTGGTTGACCCATTCATTCTTTAGAAGGATGCTATTAAGCCTCCATGTATTTGGGTTCTTTCCAAATTTCCTCTTGTGACTAAGTTCTAGCTTCAGAGCACTGTGGTCTGAAAATATGCAGGGAATGATCCCAATCTTCTGGTACTGGTTGATTTGTGACCCAGGATGTGATCTATTCTAGAGAATGTTCCATGTGCATTAGAGAAGAATGTGTATTCTGTTGCTTTGGGATGAAATGTTCTGAATATATCTGTGATGTCCATCTGGTCCAGTGTGTCATTTAAGGCCTTTATTTCTTTGTTGATCTTTTGCTTGGATGATCTGTCCATTTCAGTGAGGGTGGTTTTAAAGTCCCCTACTATTATTATATTATTGTTGATGTGTTTCTTTAATTTTGTTATTAATTGGTTTATATAGTTGGCTGCTCCCAACTATATAAGGGGCACAGATATTTAAAATTGTTAGATCTTCTTGTTGGACAGACTCTTTGAGTATGATATAGTGTCCTTCCTCATCTCTTATTATAGTCTTTCGCTTAAAATCTAATTGATCTGATATAAGGATTGCCACCCCAGCTTTCTTTTGATGTCCATTAGCATGGTAAATTATTTTCCACCCCCTCGCTTTAAATCTGGAGGTGTCTTTGGGTCTAAAATTAGTTTCTTGTAGACAGCATACTGATGTGTTGTTGTTGTTTTTTTTAATCTATTCTGATACCCTGTGTCTTTTGATTGGGGCATTTAGCCCATTTACATTCAGGGTAACTACTGAGAGATATGAATTTAGTGCCACTGTATTGCCTGTAAGGTGACTGTTACTGTATATCGTCTCTGTTCCTTTCTGATCTACTACTTTTAGGCTCTCTCTTTGCTTAGAGGACCCCTTTCAATACTTCCTGTAGAGCTGGTCTGGTGTTTATAAATTCTTTCAGTTTTTGTCCTGGAAGCTTTTTCTCTCTCCTATTTTCAATGATAGCCTAGCTGGATATAGTATTCATGGCTGCATGTTTTTCTCATTTAGTGCTCTGAATATATCATGCCAGTTCTTTCTAGTCTGCCAGGTCTCCGTGAGTAAGTCTGCTGCCAATCTAATATTTTTACCATGTATGTTATAGACTTCTTGTCCTGGGCTGCTTTCAGGATTTTCTTTGTCACTAAGACTTGTAAGTTTTACTATTAGATGACAGGGTGTGGACCTATTCTTGTTGATTTTGAGGGGGGTTCTCTGTGCCTCCTGGATTTTGATGCTTGTTCCCCTTGCCATATTGGGGAAATTCTCTACAATAATTTGCTCCAGTATACCTTCTGCTGTCCTCTCTCTTTCTTCTTCTTCTTCTGGAATTCCAATTATTCTAATGTTTTGTCTTATGTTATTGCTTATCTCTCAAATTCTCCTCTTGTGGTCCAGTAGTTGTCTGTCTCTCTTGTGCTCAGCTTCTTTATCCTCCATCATTTGGTCTTCTGTATCACTAATTTTCTCTTCTGCCCCATTTATCCTAGCAGTAAGAGCCTGCTTTTGATTTTTTTTTTTTTTTGATTTTTGATTGTACCTCACTAATAGCTTTTTTGATTTCAGCTTGGCTAGATTTTAGTTTTTATTTCTCCAGAAAGGGCTTTTATTTCTCCAGACAGGGTTTCTCTAATATATTCCATGCCTTTTTCAAACCAAGCTAGCACCTTGAGAATAGTCACTCTGAACTCTAGGTCTGACATATTACTAATGTGTGTATTGATTAGGTCCCTAGCCTTTGGTACTGCCTCTTGTTCTTTTTTTTTTTTTTTTTTTTTTTGTGGTGAGTTTTTCCGCCTTGTCATTTTACTCAGATTAAGAATATATGAAGGAGAGAATAAAATACTAAAAGGGTGGCAAAGACCCCAGAAAAATGTGTGTTAACCAACTCAGAAGAGACCCCAAATCGTGGGGGGGAAGAAAGGGGGTAAAAAGAAGTTCAAAAAAAATTAAGAAAAAAGAAGAAAAAAATATAGATATTAGACTGAATAGAACAGGGCCACCCACTTAATTGTGGGAGTACTCTGGTCTCTTAGAAGAAACTACCTCCCAAAATTTTAAAGAAAGAAAAATGTATGTGCGTGAAAATAAAGGTACGCATGATGAAGGGATGGAATATGACTGTAAAGATGAAAATTTTAAAAAAATCCTAAAGAAGGAGTTGATAAGAGAAGTTGGTTGGGAAAAGAAAGAAATAGAAAGTGGAGAGAATTTGCTCAGGCTGGAGACTAGAACAAAGTCCTGTGCTAGATGTAGGGTATATTTTGATCTATTAGAAGAAGTTGTATCCCAAAATTTTTTAGAAGAAAAAAACCCTATGTGTATACAAAAAATAAAGTTAGATACATGAAGGATAAAATATGACTATAATAACAAAGGTTCAAAAAGATTTTTATTTTTTATGAAAGCTACTGTTAAGATAAACTAGTTAAAAAACATTAAAAGAGGAAAGAGTAAAAGTTTAAAAAACTTAGAATAAGAAAAAAATTTAAAAAAAATTAACTTTGCAAGACTAAAGAATAATGGGGAGAAAGCCATGAATTCCACGCTTTGCTTTCTCCTCTGGAATTCCACTGTTTTCTTTGGTAAGTGAACTTGGTCTTGGCTGGATTTCTTGCTGATCATCTGGGGTGGAGCCTGTTGTAGTGATTCTCAAGTGTCTTTGCCGAGGAGGAACTGCACCACCCTTACCAGGGGCCGGGCTAAGTAATCCACTTGTGTTCGCTTTCGGGAGCTTTTGTTCCCTGAACGCTTTCCGTAGAATTCTGGAGGATGGGAATGAAAATGGTGGCCTCCTACTCTCCTGCCTGGAGGAGCCAAGAGCTTGGGGCCCCACTCTTCAGTGTGCCCTTGGAGAAAAGCGCTCAATCACTCCCGTCTCCCTGGTCTCCAGCCCTGCACTGAGCTCACCCGGCCTGTGACCAAGCGTCTCTTGTCTCTGGCACACAGCCCCGCCTGGAGTCTCCAAACCCAGAAGATCCCTGCTGCTCTTCGAGGGAGGTCTCCCCGGATCTGCCACTTGTGGGGTCCCTGCTCAAGGAGCAGTGGCCTGACTGTGCCACGGGTCACAGTTCAAGGTAACCCCAAGCTGAGAGCTCCCTCAGAGGCTCTGTCTCTGTAGCCGGCTTCCCTGCTCTAATACCTGTGAGCTCTGTGGCACTCAGACACCCCTGATCCTTCAGTGACCCTGCAGGATCTGAGACCACGCTGTCCTCATGAGGGCTCCACCCCCGCTTAGCCTCTGGAGCGATGTCCCTCAGTGGAGCAGACTTTAAAAAGTCCTGATTTTGTGCTCCGTTGCTCCGTTGGTTGCCGGGAGCCGCCCCTCCCCACTCCAGTCTATCTTCCCCTCGCTTTGGATTCACTTCTCCGCAGGTCCTACCTTTCAGAAAGTGGTTGATTTTCTGTTTCTAGAATTGCTGCTCTTCTTCTCTTCGACCCTCTGTTGGATTTGTAGGTGTTTGGAATGGTTTGATAAGCTATCTAGCTGATCTCCTGCGACCTGATGTCATCTCAGTCTGCTACTCCTCCGCCATATTGACTCCTCCCTAGCATTCAAGATATTTAAAGTGATGCAATAATCTTTAGTCCTACACCAATAATGTTTATACTTAATAAAATCACTTGCATTTACTCTTTTCTTAGTCATCTTTTCTTTTTTTTTAAATTCCCTTATTCCCTCTACTGGTAACAATTGAAAATAGCATATATGCAAATACTTGCCAGTATACAACTTCTTGGTATTTACAAGGTCCTTAAACAACTGTGATCCTCTACTTTTATAATCCAGATATCTATTCTAAGATTGCTGCATTTAATGAAATTGAGATAAAAACACAAGCATTCAAATTCTTCCCAGTTCTACTTGCCAAAACATTCCTAGACTTGAAAAAATTAGCAGCATTCTACTGTAAGTATCTCATAGTACCTCAAACAAGATAGTGTTAAAGTTGAATTCATGACTTCCCCCAACTCCTATCATCTCTCTTCTAGTATCACTTACCTCAAAAAGTGCACAACCATCCAGTTTTGACACCTTCTCTTACCACCACCCTTTTTTTTAAAAAGATTTTATTTATTTGATAGTCAGAAAGAGAGAGAGAGCACACGCAAAAGTAGGGGGAGCAGCAGGCAGAGGGAGAATACACTAGCCAGAGTGATCTTTTTAATAACACAGATCTTGATAAGAGTTTTGCCTTCTACTGCTTAAAACTCTTCCATAACTATTTCTCTTAGATTAAAACCAATACTTCTATTGAAGTCTTCAAGATCCCCAATCACTTTCTCAAGTATATCTCTTACTACTCATTTACCACATTCCAGCCACTCTGTTCTTCTTTCAGTTCCCCAACATTGTACACTCTACATGCATTCTACACCATATACTACCTGCCCCACAGCCTCAGTAGCCCTCTGCCCAAATGAAAACACATTCTGTCCTGAAATACGTTCTTCTGTTCCAGGGTACTACATTCTCTCTTTTTGCCCGTCTCAATGGCTGCTTCTTTCCATTCCCCCTTTCTGGGTCTACTTCCTCTGCCTGACCTCTACATGCTGCTATGCCTAGCCTCGATCTTAGGCCATTCCTACACACACAATTCCTTAGCATTATGGCTCTAGATAACATCTATATGCTGATAAATCCCTTTTATGGACTGAGTTGTGTCCCCCACAAAAAGTTTTCACTTTATGAAAAACATTATGCTAATAAATTGAGCAAATTTCTTAAAAGATCCACCCTGCTGAAATCTGTACAATAAATAGGTAATTTGAATAACCCTACATATATTAAAGACTTTGAATTTATAGTTGAAAACCTTCTGCCAAAGAAAATTTTAGGTCTAGATGGCTTCACTGATGAATTCTACCAAATACAGAAAAAATTATACCAATTCCACAGCTATTCCTCCAGAAGATGATGCCAGCATTACCCCCATACCAGAAGGAAGCAAGGACATTACAAGAAAACCACAGACCAATGTCTTTCATGAACACAGATGCAAAAATTCCAAATACAATTTGAGTATATCAAACCTAACAACGTATAAAAAGTGTAACACCTCATACCCGAGTGAGATTTATCCCTGAAATGCAAGGCTAGTTTAATGTTGAAAAATCAGTCAAAGCAATTCACCATTAACAAACTAAAAAAGAAAAACCAATGATCACCTCAGCTGATGCAGAAAAAGTTTGGCTTTTTAGATTCAAAATCCATTCCTAATAAAAACCCTCAGCAATTCCAGAATAGAAGAAAACATCTTCATCCTGAAAAAGGGTACCTATGAAAAACTTACACTTAACGTCCCACTTAACTGAAGGACTGAATGTTTTCCCGAAGATCAAGAACAAGGCAAGAATGCGCACACTCACCTCTGTTCAACACTGTATTGGGAGTTCTACCCAGGGTATGAAGGCAAGAAAAATAAAGAATATCCAGATTGGAAAGGAAAATGTAAAAGTGACTTTATTTGTAAGTGATGTAACTACTTATATAAAAAATATAATACAATCTACAAAAAAAATCTACTAGAACTAATAAATGAGTTTAGGAAGTTTGTAGGCCACAAAGTCAATACACAATCAATTGTACTTCAGGTGGCAGTCCAAGATGGTAGCTTAGGAGGATCCTGAATTCACCTTCTTCCACAGACACACTAGATCTACACCTACGTGTAGAGCAATTCCTTTTGAAAAAGAACCAACTGAACAGCTTCTGCACAAAAAAATTATGGGGGAACCACATATACAACAGCAGGAGAGACAGACACACAGACAGTAACCACAGGAATACCATTCCCAATGTAATGCCTTACAGTAAGGAGGGACATCACTGAGGGGCGCCCCTGCACAAACTCACCCACAATGGAGAAAAAAAAAATGAAACAAACACAGCTGTTTAAAGAGCAATTAGAATGTAAGTGAAGAAAACCCACTTACTAACCCTACAGCATCCATCAAATGGGCAGGGAACTGCTGGAACTCTCTGGGGTCAGAGGTGCCAACAAGCAGCACATTTTACATTCCACCCTCCCTCGCCCCCCCACCAATCCACCTTCACAGTGCAGACAGGAACAGGGTCTGGACACTCTAGCCAACCTACTAGGACTGCCCTAGCAAGTCTCAGATCCCTAGCCCACACACATTCTAGCTGTCTGCTAAAGGTGCCCACACAGCCCCAGGTGTCCTGTCAAGGTAACCCCAGAGCAGCATACTCTTAGCCCAGCCCTGCTACAGCTCCAACTAGCCAAAGCCGCCAGGCTTACCAGTCTACACAGAGAATGCTCCTGCTCAAGGTCACGCCTTCAAGACTGAGAGAGGTAGGTAGCTATTCTAATGCACAGAAAGAAACACAGAAAGTCAAACAAAACAAGGAGCCCGAGCAAGATGTTCCAAACAAAGAAGAAAAAACCCTGGAGGGGGGAACCTTAAGAAAACAGAGGTAAGTAATTTACCAGGTAAAGCACCTGATAAGATTTCAAAGTATTAGTCATAAAGATGCTCACTGCATTTAAGAATGAAGGAAATTCAACAAAGAGAAAATACAAGAACCAGGGGTGAAAAATAACTGAAATGATACAGAAGGACAAATCAGCATTTGGCAGATGGAATAGTAGAAATTACCTAATCAGAACAACAAAAAGAAAAAATAATTTTAAAAAATTGAGGGGAGCTTCAAAGGTGAAAACATCAAGTGTACATATATTTACATTATAGGGGTCCTAGGAAGAAGAGAGAGAAAGGGGCAGAAAACTTATTTGAGGAAATAATGGCCGAAAACTTCCCTAACCCAGGAAAGGAAACAGACATCCAGGTCCTAGAATCAAAAAAAGTCCCAAACAAGATGAACCCAAAGAGACCCACACCAAGACATAATAATTAAAAGTAGCAAAACTTAAAAATAAAGAATCTTAAAAGCAGCAAGAGAAAGACAAAGTCACATAAGAGGGAAACTCCATAAGATAACTGTATCATATAATTGTATCATATAATTCAACATCCATATAATTCAACAAGTTGCATCATGCTCCTTGACTTCAAACTGTACTACAAAACTATACAAATTAAAACAGTATGGTACTCACACAACAACAGACACATAGATCAATGCAATAGAGAGTTCAGAAATAAAACCGCACATAAATGGTCAATTTATCTACAAGAATGGAGGAAAAAATACAATGGGGAAAGACAGTCTCTTTAATAAGTGGCATTAGGAAAACTGGACAGCAACACACAAAAGAACGAAACAGGACCACTTTCTTCCACCACACACAAAAGTAAACTCAAAATGGATTAAGGACCTAAATGTGAGACCTGAAACCATAAAAATCCTAAAAGAGAGCATAGGCAGTAATTTCTCTGACATCAGCCATAACAACATTGTTCTAGATATATCTCCTGAGGCAGGGAAATAAAAGCAAAAATTAAACTATTGGAACTACATCAAAATAAAAAGCTTCTGCACAGTGAAGGAAACAACAAAACTGAAAGAAACCTACTAAATGGGAGAAGACATTTAAATACTCAACAAAACTAATAGGCAAACTACTGAATGAGAGAGGATATTTGCAAATGACATATGTGATGAGGGATTAGTACCCAAAATATATGAAGAACTTATACAACTCAACACCCCAAAAAAACAAATAATCCAATTAAATGTGGGAAGATATGAACATTTATCCGAAGAAGACATCCAGATGGCCAACAGACACATGAAAAGATGCTTGACATCACTCATCATCAGGGAAATACAAATCAAAACTACGAGATACCACCTCACAGAATGGTTAAAATAAAAAATACAAGAAACAAGTGTTGGCAAGGATGTGGAGAAAAAGGAACCCTCTTGCACTGTTGGTAGGAATGCAAACTGGTACAGCCACTGTGGAAAACAGTAGGGAGGTTCCTCAAAAAGTTAAAAATAGAATTATCCTATAATCCAGTATTTGTACTACTGGGTATTTACCCCCCAAAATACAAAAACACTAATTCGATGGGATATATGTACCCCTATGTTTATAGCAGCATTATTTACAACAGCCAAATAGTGGAAGCAGCCCAAGTGTCCACTGATAGATGAATGGATAGAGATCACACACACACACAGACACAGGAATATTCAGCCATAAAAAAGAATGAAATCTTGCCATTTTTAATGACATGGATGGAGCTAGAGAGTATAATGCTAAGCACAATAAGTGAATCACAGAAAGACAAGTACCATATGTTTTCTCTCATATGTGGAATTTAAACAACAAATGGGCAAAGGAAAGAGAGAGAGAGAGAGACAAACCAAGAAACACTCAACTACAGAGAACAAATTGGTGGTTACCAGAGAGGAGGTGGATGAGGGATGGATAAAATAGCTGGTGGGCTTTAGGGATGGATTTAGGAGGCTACTTGTGCTGAGTACTGAAATACTGGGTGATGTATGGAAGTCTTAAATCAATATATGATACACCTGAAACTAATATAACATTGTATGTTAACTTTATTGTAATTAAAATAAAAACTTAATTTAAAAAGTAAAATAAAATTTTATTTTATTATTTTTTTTTAAAGTAAAATAAAATTTTAAAAGAAAACCACAATGAGATACCACCTCACACCTGTCAGACTAGCTATCCTCAAAAAAGCCAAAAACTACTGTTGGTAAGGATGTGGAGAAAAGGGAACCCTCACGTACTGCTGGTGCGAATACAAATTGGTGCAGCCACTGTGGAAGTATGGGCATTCCTCAAAATATTAAGAACAAAACTGGGACGCCTGGGTGGCTCAGTTGGTTGAGGGGCTGCTTTGGCTCAGGTCATGATCCCAGCGTCCTGGGATCGAGTCCCACATCGGGCTCCTTGCTCGGCAGGGAGCCTGCTTCTCCCTCTGCCTCTGCCTGCCACTCTGTCTGCCTGTGCTCACTCTCTCTCTCTCTCTCTCTGACAAGTAAATAAATTAAAAAAAAAAAAAAGAACAAAACTACCACATAATCCAGCTATTCCGCTTCTGGGTATATATCGGAAAAAATATAAAAATACCAATTCAGGGAAATATATTTGCCGCTATGTTCACTGCAGCATTAGCCAAGACATGGAAGCAACCAAAGTGTCCATCAACAGATGAAGGCATAAAAAAGATGTGCTGTACATGCACATACAATGGACTATTACTTTGCCACAAAAAAGGAATGAAATCTTGCCTTTTGTAACAGTATGGACAGAGCTAGAAGTATTATGCTAAGTGAAATAAATCAGAGAAGGACAAATACCGTGTGATTTCATTTATGTGTAGAATCTAAAAAAAAAACCAAAACAGAAACAGACTCACACATATAGGAAACAAACTTTTGGTTACCGCGCTGGGGACGGGTTGGGGGCAAGCAAAACAGATGAAGGAGGTTAAGCAGTAAAAACTTTCATGTACAAAATAAATAAGTCATGGAGATAAAATCTACAGTGTAGGAAATATAGTCAACAATATAATAACTTTGTATGATGACAGTTGGCTCTAGACTTCTTGTGGGAATCATTTTGTGATGTATAAAGGTATAGAATCACTATGATGTACACCTCAAACTAAGATACTGTACGTCAATTATGTTTCATTAAAAAAAAAGTGGTATTTCTCTATACTGATAACTAAAAGTCAGAAATGACTTTTTAAAATAGTAACATGAGGGACGCCCGGGTGGCTCAGTTGGTTGGACGACTGCCTTCGGCTCAGGTCATGATCCCGGAGACCCGGGATCGAGTCCCGCATCAGGCTCCCAGCTCCACGGGGAGTCTGCTTCTCCCTCTGACCTTCTCCTCGCTCATGCTCTCTCACTGCCTCTCTCTCAAATAAATAAATAAAATCTTAAAAAAAAAATAAAATAAAATAGTAACATGAAATAGTTAAGGAAAAATCTGACAAAGGGTATGTAAGACCTATAAACTACAAAACTTGGCTTAGAGATATTAAAGAAGACCTAAATAAATGGGAGATAGATTCTCAGGTCGAAGGTTCTATATTGTTGTCAATTCTCCTTAAATTATAGACAATCCTAATCAAAATTCTAGCAGGCTTTTTAAGTTGAAATTGACAAACTGACTCAGAAATTCATATTGAAATACAAAGGATCTTTACAGCTAGAACAACTTGTGGGAAACAACAAAATGGGAGAATTATCGCTACCTGATTTCTACTATGAAGAAACAGTAATCAAGACTGTAGTGTTGGCACCAATATAACACATACCAAGGTACAAAAGCCATCAGTGGAGAAACAACAGCTTTTTCAAAATGTAGTGTTTGAATGCCTGTATCTCTATGTGCAGAATCATAACATTTGATCTATATCTTTGATCCATATTTCACAGCATGCACAAAAATTTCAAAATGGGGGCACCTGGGTGGCTCAGTTGGTTAAGTGTCCAACTACTGATTTTGGCTCAGGTCATGGTCTCAGGGATGTGAGATCAAGCTGAGCATGGAGCCTGCTTGGGATTCTCTTTCCCTCTGCCCTGCCACCTCTGCAACTCCGGCACACTCTCTCTCAAAAAAATAAATAAATAAATAAATAATCAAAATGGATTGTAGATTTGAAAACAAGACCATTTTCTCCTAATAATCTTTTATGTAAAATTAACAACCAGTGTGTTAGTGTTGCCAGTTAAATATTCTTTTTGTGTGTGTTTTTGGATACGACTACTAAGTTAATGTAACTTTCAGGTATCTTCCTAATTTCTTTTTAAGGATTCTTTCATTGCTGAATCTCAGTAAGATTCCATCAATTCCTTTAACAACAGTGTAATCTGAAATGCATCCAAAGGTAATTCTAAAAGTAATAATGAAAAATTTGGGGTTTTACCTATTGCTGCTTCTGGCATCGCAAAAAGAGACTTTTCAGTAGCCACTCGGAATTGCCCATGAACTGAGAGACCAACTCCCTAGGAAAATAAGGCAAAAAGTTGTTTAAAGATACTGTAAAAAGTATACGCAAACTAATACACACACATTTTAAACCAAGTAAACTATCTTTATATTCTACAAGAATTTCTTTTAGGAGATACACTGGAGAAAAACCCTAAAATACATAACTTCAGGAGTGCTGGACAAAAAATATATGGGTGTCACCGGTATCTGGAATAGACTGTTTTAGCTAAGACATCTTCAATCAGCATTTCGTGTCTCGCTTAATATCCTCTTCCTCCTTCCCTCTACTTCAAATCCAGTACGGCATGACAGAACAGTGACTGTTCCCAGAACCGCTGACTGTTGTCACCGGTGGAACCTGTCGTCAAAAGAGCACAACCAAGCTATTCTAGCTAATTTCAGTGGCCTCAACTAGCATATTAGCACACATATTCACATGTTCCATCATTTATTATGTAGTTCCCAACATTAGTAACATCATTTTTCTCAGATACAACATTTACCAGGGTCAAATGTACATATAACCTCTCAAAAACTGATTATGAAATCCAAGTTTTAGAAAATAAGATTTGGCTGGAAGTCTATATCTACTTTGCTGAATGTCACTGAAAAGGGAAAACTTAACAGCAAGCTTTGAATAAACATATTGGAAAAAAACACAGTTGAGTAAAATGAGTAAGAGGTATAGTACCCAGTTAAAACATATGTGTTTAGACGGCAAAGTACCCAGTTAAAACATATGTGTTTAGACGGCAAAGTACCCAGTTAAAACGTGTTTAGAGCAGTATCAGGCACTTCAGAGTTCTCTCAGCATTAAATAGAAAGGGCCTCATTTCTATCTGTTTCTTTTAATCTTTCATCACAATTTCATCAACTCTTTCAAGTGTTTTCATACTCAGTTCAGCCATTTAAAAGTTCTTGAAACTTTTCCCACGTTGGGTGTAGAGATTACCTACAGATTCTTGAAACTTTAAAACCCTCTTACGACTCACAAAACACATACGCATTTCTTATAAATTTTATAAACTTATAAAAATTACTTATAAAAATCTAGAGATCACTTAAAAATAAAATATTTAATAATAATATAAATGTTCCTGAAACTTTAAAACCCTCTTAAGAAACACTAAAACACACACACACATTCCTTATAAATTTTACATGTTATATGCGCTAAGCTTAAATTCTAGAAGATCCATGTGAATAAACAAGAAAATCAATAAAATTCTTCAGCCACTACCTACATCTCTTAGTGTCAACACTTATAAGTTAAATCCACGATGTTTGATAGTCTTTGTACAGGCAAATATCATGTCATAGGAGTTCTATTATGACACAGTCAACTGACAACGGTGACCCAAATTCAACTGCATACTTCAAGATTAGGAAATCTTACAAATTTTAATGAAGAGAGCACTACTAGTTTTAGTATTACTTTATTACATTATTTTATAAGTCCTTGGTTCATATTCTCTCCACTTTTAGTTTATCACATTGTAGCTGCAAGTTATTAATGCTCAGGAATGTCCTGCTAAGAACTTAGAGTTGGAATGGATCCCCAGTTCTCCAACTTTCTTCTTTTAGTCCTAGGGCTCAGAACTGCCTCCCTGGGGCTGCACAGTAGGTAGATCTTCAGGCCTCACGGACTGGACTGACCCTGCTTCAAACCTCCTCTGATCATTGCCGCCCACCTCTTTTAATTAACTCTGAATTCCACAAACAGCAATGACTATATCCCCCTTACCAAATATTTACATTGAAAGGTAAAATCTGACCACAACTCCAATCCTAGTCTCCTCCTTCTTTCCAAAGAAACAGTTATTACTAATTTGTTACGTAACCCTTCAGATTTTTCCCTATGTATCTCTAATACATATTTGAACAAATGTGGATACTTATCTGAGACACACAAACACACGTGAAACTCTATGCATGGCATGCAAGGCTCTACACAGTATGGCCTAGCCTACCTCTGACTTCATCTCCCATACGTTTGCCATGCTTATTCCACTAACCACAGGGCCTTCATGCCCTTCCTCCAAAATTCCAAGCCTTTACAATTTCAATTAATCATATAATTTTTAAGTGAGGAAGACATACGAGAGAAGGCCACTGTCTGCCTTATCATTGCCCTATATATACCCAAAGACTTCGCCCTTCCCTGAGCAGTGGCTGAACTAGGGACGGGCACCCAAGGGCAGCCAATCGAGGCTAACCAGAACTGTAAGGCCCAGGGAACAAAGGGAGAGAACGAAAAGTGCACTAGGCAAGATTCTCACTCTAAGGTATTTAGACTAAAACATGGTGGGCTGCTGTGAGTCGACGACAGCCAACACTTAAAGCTCATTTGAAATCTGAACTGAAAAAGACATGACCGCCAAGCTGGAGCAGAAGTTACACAGGGTGACGGTGAACAAGCCGAGAAGGCTGCACCCAGTCCACGCAGCACAGAGAACAAAGCAGACCTACAGGGAGCAGCAGACATAGCTCGCAGTTCAGTCTTCAAGAAGTCTAGCAATGCCGCCGATTTTTGTCTGCATTCCCATTTCATCTATGCACCTGATAACTGCTCCGTTCTCTTTCCTGGATCTGTTTGAGTTCATGCTCTTTTCAGTTATTAAAGTCTCTTGCTACATTTTCCATTAGAACCAGCTCTACATCCTGTCATGCTCCAACGTCACATGATATAAGCTGCCTGTATGCCACTCCCTCCGGCACATCTTCTGAAATATCCCTTGTCTGGCAAGAGAACCACTTAACAGCCCACCTTTATCTACCTCCTGACATCAAAAGACAAAGAAACTTATGAGCCCCGTATTTTTTGACACAGAAACTACAGATTCAGTTATCCTGTATTACATAATACATTTTGTTTCACCCATAACTGATAAAATGAACGAAATCAAAGACTCTAAGATTTTAGAAAGAACTTATTAATAATGAGCTTTCAGAATAAGAGATGCTTGACACAAGTACCATTAAGAGCCACTTTTAAAGACCTTTTAATTAAGAGGAAGGCTGGAAAAAATGCTAGCCACTGCACCTGGAGGCACTAAGAATATAAACGCTGATCAGCACTGGAAAGGATGTAGGACCTCTGCGGCAGATTCAGATCTAATTTTTGCATCTTATATAAAAGAACCCACTATAGATTGTTTACAGTAAGTCCCCCTTGAAACTTTCAAAATTTACTGTTACATACTTTTAACCCTTAACCTGAGCTGGTACCCTTTGCTAGACTAAAAAGCCTTCAAAGCCTTCAATTTTATTCTATTAATGGTTATACTGTGCAGATTCATTCCCCAAATGTAAGATGTCATTCTAATTCCTAACTCTCCTCAAACACTCTCCCCCTGCATCCCGCCAAACCCACTATTCAAATCTCATCTAACTGGGCATCTCACAGCATGTGGCAGGGCTGCCTTGTCCCCACTTCAGGAACACGTGACTTTGAGACACCATACTCGCCTGCTTTTCCTTCTGTCCCAGGAGTTGCTCTTTCTCCTCTCCCTGACACGCAGATGCGATGTACCCCACCAATGATCAGAGATGACGTCATCCCTCTACTCCACTTGCCTGCACTCGGTTCACTCCGGATTCTCTTCCCGCGTGATGCCTTCCAAGAGCCCAGGAACTTAAGCACCATAACATTAATGATTTAAATCATTTCGCCATCCTGATTTCTCTAGAATTTTACATCTAGCTGCCTACTTAATGTCTCCACTTAAACATCTACTACTTTTCTCAATGTTCATACATGAGAAGTAAATCTCTTGATACCCCCTGAAATGTGCTACTCCCGCATAAATACCACCACCATTCACCCAGCTTCTCAGGCCAAAAACCTGAGCATCATCCTCTTCCTAATTTCTTAATCTAATCTTTGAACTGGAATTTATAGCTCTGACCCCAAAATATACTTTGGATCGGTCCACGGTTCCCATCTCCACTGTTACCACCCTAGCTGAAGTCACTAGGATCCCCTGCCTGGGCTTGGTGCTCTTGCTTCCGTCCTTGCCACAGTCCATTCTCTACACAGCAGCCAAGTAAGATTACTAAGTGTATAGTGGTTAAGGTTTCCTCCTACCCAAAATTCTCCAGCAACTTCCCATTACAATCTTACCAAAATTACTCTTCGTGGCTGATAAGGCCATGGCCTGGGCCCTTTCTAGCTCCCTGATCTTGGGATTTACAATTCTCTAATTTCCTCACTTGCACTCAGGTCAGCCACATTGGCTTTTTAAAAAATTTTTCTTAATTGACATATAATATACATTCAAAAATACACAAATAGTAACAAATGGTAAGTATACAGGTCCAATGAATTACCCCAAAGTTAACATACCCATGTAGCCAGAATGTAGATAAAAATTATCAGAAATTATTTTATGTACCCTGCCAGTCATTACTCCCTCCCATCCTTCAGGCAACCACTACCCTGGCTTCCAACAAAATAAGATTTATTCTTTCTGATTTAATCTTTTTTTTTTTTTTTTAAAGATTTTATTTATTTGTCAGAGAGAGTGAGCACAGGCAGACAGAGTGGCAGGCAGAGAGAGAGGGAGAAGCAGGCTCCCTGTAGAGCAAGGAGCCCGATGTGGGACTCGATCCCAGGACACCGGGATCATGACCTGAGCCGAAGGCAGCCGCTTAACCAACTGAGCCACCCAGGCGTCCCTGATTTAATCTTGATATAATTAGAATCATAGAGTATATACTATTTATCTTTCAGCCAGCTCTGTGTGAGATTCGTTCATGTGTGCAGCAATTACTTTTCATCGTACAGCGTTCCTTTGGATGAATAAACAGCTTACTGATCTGTTCTACTATAAATAGCGAGTTAGGTTTTCTGGCTTTGGGCTACCGCTAATGATTCAGTGACCATTCTCATGCATGTCTTTTGGTGCATAAGTGAACACATTTTGTTTGGGTATATACCAGGGAGTAAAACTACTAGGTCAAAGGAAACAAATTCAATTAACTTAAAAAAAATTTTTTTTCCCACAAGATGGGATCGGGAGGGAGACAAACCATAAGAGACTCTTAATCTCACAAAAACAGACTTAGGGCGGCCGGGGGGATGGGGGTCGGGAGAGGGTGGTGGGGTTATGGACATTGGGGAGGGTATGTGCTATGGTGAGTGCTGTGAAGTCTGTAAGCCTGATGATTCACAGACCTGTACCCCTGGAGCAAATAATAAAACAACACTCTGACATCTTTTTTTGACATTCTTTACTTGTATTATTAGTAAACAATCATCATTGCAGTACTGAGCTAATACTGAACTGTTAAAGTAAAATTTGTAAATTGTAAAAACTGTAAATTGTAAAGTTAAAACTAAAGTAAAATTTGATACATTTTTATAATCTAGATAAAAATTCTAATATGGATAAACAAAAACAACTAAAATATATGAATGTAGTCAAACTCCTACTGTCACAGGAATGACAATGTACTTAATTTTATAATCCTTAAAGGTAAAATTTAGGCAATCTGGGACATTTTTTTTTTAAGATTTTATTTATTTATTTGACAGAGCAAGAAAGCACAAGCAGGGGAGCAGTAGACAGAGAAGGAGAAGAGAAGCAGGCTCAATCCCAGGACCCAGGACCTGAGCCGAAGGCAGATGCTTAACCACCTGAGCCATGCAGGCGCCCCTAAGATTGTTTTTTAATTAAGAGACATAGATGAATTTTTAGACTGTTAAGTAAAGGGAAAAGGCTGGCACAGCTTTATTTAAGGCTTTAAAAAAGACCTTATTATAATTAAAAGCACAGTTAAATCCTTCAAAATTATGTTAATTAGCTGCTAGAAATAAGCATCATTTCTGTATTTCCAGATAATATACTATTTGAAACAAAAAGCAACATTTAAAAAAATGGATAATAAAGATTTTTTAAAAAGCTTTACTTGTTTATTTTAGAGAGAGAGAGTGCTCATGCACATGCTGATATGCACAAGAGCTCAGGGAAGTGGGGGGTGAGAGGGAGAGGGAGAGAATCTTAAGCAGACTCCCCACTGAGCACGTGGACAAGCTTGATGCCATGACCCTGAGACCATGACCTCACCCGAAATCAAGAGTCAGATGTTTAAGTGACTGAGCCACACAGCTGCTCTGATAATTATAAGGATATTTAAAGTTAACTTAAGATAAAGTCAACCACTCCATAATTTATATTAATGGCAAGATTAACCCCCCAGTAAACAAACAAGGACATATGTAAAACAATTAGGTGCTTGAAAAAGAAATGTTCTAGATAACAGTACTGGGTCACTGTTAAATTTCTTGATTTTGGTGTCCTCAGCCAATACCCACAGAACAATTTAACAACAGTTATCACGTATGTCTTCAACTTTCTCTCAAATGGTTAAAAAGAAATTCTTCATAGAGGTAGGAGAGAATAAAGAATGATAAAACAAATGTAGAAATCACAGGGAATATGAAGAATATGTAAAAGTTCTCTGTATTATTAGAGTGCATATTTTCTGTAAAATTTGAAGCTGTTTCATAAAAAGTTTTTAATTAAAAAATAAATAAAAATTAAAAATAAATGTTACAAAGTGAACAAAGCCAACAACCACAGTTATGAAAGCGACTCACTCAGAAAGGCACACAATGGGGTGATGTGACTAAGGCTCACACAAAGGGTCATGAGTTTAAATTCTCATCAGGGACAATGAGGAAGCTCCTGCCCAGAACGAACACTGCACCACAGTATCAGAGTATGGGAGAGTCGTCTCTCATCACCATTCAGGGTTATAAGCAGAGCTTTGAAATAGGTACACATTTCTGTTAGAAATTTAAATAGGTTTCCATCATAATTTCATTCTAGTATAAAAGTTAATATCATAACTATAAAATAAGTTATTTGGGGTCACATGCATTAGATTTGCAGTCCAATCAGCAGTCTCCACAGTAAAAACAAAGACTTTATTGTGCTTCTCGCATTAATATTAATAGGCTAGTGCTGCATATTAATGATACTGGTATACTGATTATATAATGTTAATGTATTTTAATAGATTGCAGAGATCAGCATGAAACAAAAATTTCCTTCCTGTTTTGATGCATACTACGTATTATTTTTGGATGAAAAGGATATTCAGTAGAAACAATTGAGGTAGAAATATTTACATGGTAACAGTCTATCATTCTTCAGGTATAGTTTTATTTTTTATTTTTTAAAGATTTATTTATTTGACAGACAGAGATCACAAGTAGGCAGAGAGGCAGGCAGAGAGAGAGGGGGAAGCAGACTCCCCGCCGAGCAGAGAGCCTGATGCGGGGCTCGATCCCAGGACCCCGGGATCATGACCTGAGCCGAACGCAGAGGCTTAACCCACTGAGCCACCCAGGCGCCCCCAGGTATAGTTTTAAATAAAAAAGCCAGGAGGACACTTGGAAATCTTAAAAGCTCTCATCACAAGGAAAAAAAGATTGTTAACCATGTGTGGTGATGGATGTTAACTTACTGTGGTAATCATTTTGCAGTAAATACAAATACCAAATAATTATGTTACATACCTAAAACTAATACAATATTGTAGGTCAATTATGTTTCAATTTTTTAAAATCCAGGGAATAGAAAAATTCTAGTATGTCATACTAACCTAAAAATACACACCTCCTAGATTCACACTCAAGGTTTTTTACCTCAGTGAGCGCATCCCCCAATATATGCATATTTACAATTATATACGTACATGTGTCCAATATAACACATATATATCACATATATTTAAATATATATTTAATAGAAGTTTAAAAACTTCTAAAAAGCCATTGCTTTATATCATATACTCAAACAAAAAGGATTATTATAATAGGAGTACTCTTTTTTTTTTTTTAATTTTTATTTTTTTTTATAAACATATTTTTATCCCCAGGGGTACATGTCTGTGAATCGCCAGGTTTACACACTTCACAGCACTAACCATAGCACATACCCTCCCCAATGTCCATTACCCCACCCCCCTTTCCAAACCCCCTCCCCCCAGCAACCCTCAGTTTGTTTTGTGAGATTAAGAGTCACTTATGGTTTGTCTCCCTCCCAATCCCATCTTGTTTCTTTTCTTCTTTTTCTGCCCCCCTAGTCCCCCATGTTGCATCTCCACTTCCTCATATCAGGGATATCATATGATAGTTGTCTTTCTCCGATTGACTTATTTCACTAAGCATGA
>PISX010010596.1:0-69570 GCA_004024625.1 Mellivora capensis
GATAGTTGTCTTTCTCTGATTGACTTATTTCACTAAGCATGATACCCTCTAGTTCCATCCACGTCGTTGCGAATGGCAAGATTTCATTTCTTTTGATGGCTGCATAGTATTCCATCGTGTATATATACCACATCTTCTTTATCCATTCATCTGTTGATGGACATCTAGGCTCTTTCCATAGTTTGGCTATTGTAGACAACATCTGGTATTTTTTAAGCACATGATTAATGTTAACTATTCTATTCGTCATGGCCGTAGCACCAGATCTTTGCAAAAAAGAAAAAAAATTTCTTCATTTGCCCGTCACCGCATAAAGTTCCTTGAGAGCTGAGATTGTCTTTTGTGTTTGTATCCTGTGCCTAATAGATTAGAGACACTCAAAATTATCTGTTGAATGCTTTAATATATTCTCTATATATCCTGGAAAACTAAAAAAAAAAATGCTTTGAATAACCTAGCTAATTGAATAACCTAGCTAATTAATTCTTTAATTTTCTAATATTTTATAAGACGTTTCCATAAACCAAAGAGTAAGTTTAGGTACAAAAGATAGCGATCATCTTCTTTCTTCCCTAGACCTTTTTTTTAAATAAAGATTTTATTTATTTATTTATTTATTTGACAGACAGAGATTACAAAGTAATCTTTGTTATCTACAAGAGAGGCAGGCAGGGAGAGAGAGGAGGAAGCAGGCTCTCCACGGAGCAGAGAGCCCGATGTGGGGCTCGATCCCAGGACCCTGGGATCATGACCTGAGCCGAAAGCAGAGGCTTTAACCCACAGAGCCACCCAGGCGCCCCCCAGAGACCTTTTTCATAAAGTATCTGTTCCCAGTCCCCAGGGCACAGGGAAATGTGGGGACGTTTGGAACCTGACTAAACTGGATTGATTCATTTCTTCTCTTGGGATGGGAAATTCAGTGAGATGGAAAACCTTCATTTTGGGTTGCTTTAATGAGGCTGCTTTAAACACAGATGACAATACTGAGGAGTCAGTATGCTGAAAAGAGGAATGAAGGAGGCACATACAGAGAAGCAAAGACGACGAAAGCAAAAGGAAGAAAGAAGAGACAGTCAGGAGTTGTTGAATGGCTTTCCAGTTTCAAGGAGGTGCAACGCACTCTTGTCACTGGGTTCCTGAACTTACTCCATGTCTTAGTGAAGCCTCCATACATGAGTTGAGTGGGCCTCTGTCCTGTGCAACCACAGCATCCTCATAATATTATAATACTACTACATAATTATAATATTACATAATAATACTACATAATACTACTGTACCTTTTTATTGACAGTCTTATCTGCAATATATCAGCATTCTCCCTTACTTTTCCTACAGTGCCTTCACCTCATGTATGGTTTGAGAGCAACATGTATCTCCAATTTTCAAAGGGGGAAATGTGATGACACGAAGAGGTAAGTAAGTTGTCCAAGGTCATACTTAGTTTGTAGGGGCAGAGCTGATAACAGAATTTCAAATTCCTTATTCCCAGGAGCTTGAACTCACAATAAACCAGCTGCCTCCCTTGACGGAACTAAAGTATGCCAATTAT
Organism: Mellivora capensis; assembly: GCA_004024625.1. NCBI lineage: Eukaryota > Metazoa > Chordata > Mammalia > Carnivora > Mustelidae > Mellivora > Mellivora capensis. The sequence goes on from PISX010010596.1 coordinate 1,553, forward strand.
CCAAACTGTGTAGGAAACATTGACCAAAACAGGGGTTAATTGGACATTGGTTGTTTTAATTCCATAATCAGCTCTTTCCCTGAGTTACCCTGGGAGTGAATAACATATCTTTTGCAGGAATGGGAACGAGGCCAGGGCAGGCCATCTGGCTGAACATGTCCTTTCGTTAAGTTATCCCTGCAGCTGTGTGAAACTTACTGATGTTGAAGAACTTTACAGTTTAATTTGTTTTATCATTTTCCCTCTACTCTATTAAATGTGAAAGTAGATAAATCTTTATTTTCATATTAGCCAAGCAGTTTAACTGACTCTGAAGTTATTGAATCTACATGAACTTACATATTGTGTGTGTGCATACATGTGTGTGGGCAAAGGGGACTGAAATTTTCTGACATTAAAAATGACTTCTCATATTCAAAATGAGAGCAATTCCTCTAAAACATGGCCACTGGAAAGGAAATACTCACTGTTCTTTTCACAGGCAACAGAATATTGATCTTCCTCTCAATCAAGAAAAAAGGGAACCATGAAGAGCACAGGTAGCCTATTTCCTTGTCCATTATCCCGACTTCTTTACCTTGTAATTTTGCTAAGATGACAACAGATCTGGACTATTAACCTCAAGAGCAGGTCCTAAGACCTCAAGGTCAGATTCATATCCATCAGGTTGGTTCAAATCCTGGTTCTAGCACCACTAGCCTAAGGCCACAGTTGAGAGTTGCGCCAGCTCTTATGCCTGTATCTCTCTCCTCCCATTCCTTCTTTCTTCCTGCCTCTTTCACCTCCTCCTGCTTCTTAAGTGGTTTGGTTTCTCTTCTTTTTTCTATCTGTTAATTCTCAAGTCTTAAATTACACTTGATCTTAGCCAAAAGGCCGAGAAGCGATCTCTCAAGTCTTAAATTAATTCTACTTGTTTCACTCATCAATGTTGCTGGTATTCACAGCTACAACGGTTCCTGGTGTTCACGGGAAAGTCCCATTCTCTATGCTGGGAACTGGATGTGGGAGTGGGGCAGGGTGGGTTATTAACAGTTAATAATGCAGATATTAATGCCTAACTGTGACTAAGACAAGGGTTGTCCAAGCCCTAGATGATGGCCCCTGAACCTTTTAAGGCATTGAAAACAAATGTTTGAAAAAAAAAAAAAAAAGGGAAAGCTTAGAGGGAATGTCTTTAACCCAATATACAATCTGGGTATTTTCTCTTAATTGAAAGGTAAGGGTCTGTGCCAGGGAATTATAGTAGGAATCAGACAAAAGGTGATAAAATCTTAAGGAAGACACTTGTATTCAAGCTGTATGTGTGAGTGGATATGGAAAATGAATTCCTAAAGTAGAACCAAGCACGAAGGGTGGGTAGATGGGTTATTTTGAAGTTGGCAAGCAAATAAAGACCAGATGGTTCTTGCTCAGAGGGCTAAATAGCAAAATATTAGATGAGGGGATCTCGGTTCAGCTAACCTCTACCATCTCTAGAAAATTACGCCCCTATTTCTAATAGGGCATGGGTACAGCACCTAACAGTGAGCAGCCTCACACTGGGATAGTGCCTGCAGTCAAGCTTCGTTAGTGAAGACTGGCTGGGAAGCTGTTACCCTGGCTCACGCAAGCCCAGGCTGCACCTAAGGGCTCCAGGTGCTTCTCTTGTTTCATCTGCTGCTGTCAACTAATGGATATCCACCTGCCTCCCACTTCTTAAATAAACTTTGGTGGCTCCTGATCCTAGATTACAGCCTCGGCCAAAATGTTTTGACACTAACTGCCCAAAGGAAGAAGCAGAAAGAACGATTACTCCATGGTGGGATAAATAAGAAAAGAGGCAGAAGGTTCCTCTTTGACAGTTCTCCAACTACTTCTCACTCAATTCCTTCCTGCACAGGAATGCCTCTTCCTGTTAACAGGACCAGGGCACGATCAACCGAAGAAGATACTAAATTTGGCCATCGGGACCAATTCCTGGAACTCTGGAGCTACAACGGATACTGAAGGGGGGGAAAAAGTGACCTTGTGTTATCTTTTTGTGCCTCACTCTACTCATTTAAAAGGAGAAGGCTCGACAAGATTGTCTTTAAGAGTCTATCTCATCTCCCTTGGCTCTAGCTATTTTAGCTCCTTATTTTAAAGCCCTCCTTGAGAATGTTCTTAGTACAGCTGAGCCTAATCATTCTGCCTTTCTTTCTCTTCTCCATCTTTTAGGACTGATGCTCCTTTCAGGGGGTAAGTATGTATGTGTTCCTACTCTAGATGGCATAAAATGCCTTCTTTCATCTTCCTTCTTACTCACAAAAGGGAGACTTTTATAAGTGTCACTCCAATTGTTTTGCAGCTGAGCTTTAGAGATAATTACTCTAGATTTCAAAAGGAAATACAAATACTTGCATAAGATACCAAATTTTGTTTCAAAAAGTGACTAGAATAAAAATTAATGTACTCTTCTATGTGTATCATAATCAGAGTAAACATGGTACCCATTGCTCCTTTCACTCTCCCTGTAACATACTCTAGAACCCAGGCATGTGAGAAAGATTTGCCAAAATATTCCCAGTATTAAAGTGGAAGAAACGATAAATATTGTCCTTTAACATTTGAGACGGTAAGAAACCGCATCGAGGATTCTTTTCCTTTAAGAATTTTTCCTCCTCTCCCTTACTTCCCCCTGTTTCTCTGACAAATGTTTTCTCCTCTAGTCTGAATGTACTACAGTACCTAAAGAGACTCAGTCTATTTTGGAAATAAATTCCAGAGGCAAGGATAACACTTAAACAATTTAACTTACAAATTCAGCTTGAGTGAGGACAGTGGTTTAGGATCTACTCACAGAAATGGCTGATAAGTTTCTGTATCCATTTACATAAGAGAATACCATTCAAACTTTTAAAAGAAAAGACTTAGTGTTTCAAAAAAAAAAAAAAAAAAAGTCTAACCGCAAACACAGGTTTGCTATAAAATAGTTACCAAAGTTGTCTTACTAAGTACAGTGTCCCCTTCACCCTTTCAAGAGGTATGCACTATAGGAATACTAAGAGTATTCCTTCCAGAATTCTAGAAGAATGACACAAAGCAGGAAATGGAAGGGGGGGACCCTTCAGTATACTAAAAATATCTACTATGTATTAAAAAAAGTCCCCAAATTTAACCATATTTTGGTTCTAACTGTATTATTCAAGAGTATAAACATTATGAAGTAAAACTGGTTGGAACACATGTCAGAATAAAGGGGTTAAATGGAGTTGTGTATAACCAGCAAAATCGAAGAACAAAATTATACACTAAAACCTGCATACTGGGGGCACCTGGGTGGCTCAGTGGGTTAAAGCCTTTGCCTTCGGCTCAGGTCATGATCCCAGGTCCTGGGATCGAGCCCTGCATCGGGCTCTCTGCTCCGCGGAGAGCCTGCTTCCTCCTCTCTCTGCCTGCCTCCCTGCCTACTTGTGATCTCTCTCTCTGTCAAATAAATAAATAAAACCTTTAAAAACAAAACAAAAAAAACCTGCATACTGGCACAAAACTGAGTAAGAATGTGCCCTGAATTTCTTCTTTTAACTACACAGTCAAGAAAAATGGTCATCAGATAGTTGATACTAGTCAAATCTTCTTAGTACACAATTATGACTGAAAAGGGAAAAAAATGATTAAACCTCCTTCAAATCTGTTCAATACCAGTTTTTAGTTGCTAAAAGAAATGCCAACAGGAAAAACACTTCTACAATGGCAGAAGATAACCTCTGTGTTTTGCATTATGAAATCTTTATACCTTTGCGTTATCTGTGATGGGCCTGGGGACAAAAGATGGTTGGATGGAACCAACAAAAATAGAGACCAGCAACAACAAAAAATTAAAAGACTCAGAAACTAAACTCCGTGATCTATTACACTGTCTTGGCTACTCACAGGACTAGACACCACTTTAATCGCAAAAGCTTTCAATGCCAATCCTTTAAAATGAAGAAAATTTAAGAGTCAGATTCACTTTGGAAAGAGCTTGTTTTACATCTTCAAACAATTCGTATCATCAAAAATCCCTTCCAGTTTTCATTTATAAAACATACTGTGAGCTTCAAACACAGTGGCCCTGGGGCTCATCCACTAGCTCTGCAACTCTGGGTAAATCTGTCTGCGCCTCAGTTTAACATGTAGGATATCAACTCATCTAAAGGGACAGTTGTGAAGACTGAGTAACGTATATATAACATCCAACACAGCGAGTCCTGAAGAAATGTTAATGTAGTTGCCTTCTTTGTGCTACTTATCTCTCTAGTAGATACTGCTGATAATTTATGTAATTGTTTTAACATAATTCTATATTAGTTAGGCAAAACCTGTCCTTTCCAAAATCCATCAATAGAGAGGAAACTAAAGTAAGTTAGTACTATACTGTAAATGTTTTGGATGCTCAAGTATTTTCAACAACCTTTTATATAGTAAGACATAACTAGCTAACAGAATCTGAAATCTAAAGTAGAATCATATGACATATACTTACCGTGACTTGGTATGTTAAGTTATAGGAAATCACTTAATCACCGTATTGGGCCTACTGATTCCACTATCCTATTCTCTATAAGATCATCCATTAAAAGCAAACTGCTAGATTTTTATGCTGTACAGGGAGAACTTAAGTGCTGCCTTAACTGCTCCCCCCATTTTCATTTAATTAAAGGAAATAAAACCTTTAGATTACTGAAAAGTATCAGCCTTTTCAGTGATAACACGTAGATCAACTTCAATTTTCTAAAGAAATGAGATTTTTAAAAAAAGATTTCATTTATTTGAGAGAGAGAGAGAGAGAGAGAGAAACCACAAGCAGAGGGAGCAGCAGAGGGAGAAGCACATTGAGCCTGATGTGGGGATCGATCCCAGGACTCCAGGACCGTGACCTGAATGAGGGCAGACGCTAACTGACTGAGCCACCCAGGTGCCCCAAGAACTGTGATTTTTACAAACTTAATGTTTAATTGACCTTTGCTTTTTACAGTGAAAAATACTGTTAACAGTGTAAATGCTTCATAATAGGGATACTGAGAAGATAATTGTTTCAAATATATCTAATATCTAATATTAGATATATTAGATATCAAATATATCAAATATCTAAAAAATGGATAACATACCGAAGCTAAGAATTTGGGCTTTGAATCTTAGTTCAGATAGTCACTTTTCTGGGATTCTGGAAATAATGTTACCTATTAAATAAGGCTGTAAAAAGGATCTAATGACATAAAACAAGCAAAGTACATAGTATTGTGGCTGGTATCCTGTAAGTACTCATAAGCGGAAGCAGATTCTATAGTAAATAAACTGTATTCTTTCCCCAAAATTAGGCAAAAGCCCCCCAAACAAAAACACAAAAACAAACAAAACAAAAAACCCCCACCAAACCCAAAAAACAAAAACAATTACTAAAATCCCAAACTATATTGACACGTCTTACATTTTTTCAAAACTATGAAAAATAATCTAAAACCTGTACCATCACAGAATAACAGTAAAAAGCCAAAGTTATGAATCATTCCCATGTTATGTAAGTTGAATAGTGGTCCTACAAATGCAGCTTCTGAGCCAAAAAAAACCCCCGAATGATGAATCGAACTCACATTCATACACACAAATACACACACACACACTACAGAAAAGGAGCAATCCGATAAGAGGAAATCACAACCCCTATCTGAATGATCAGAGTTTCAGGCCAGAGTTCATCACTTACTACCCTCCAACCTTGGCACCTTGCTTAATTACTCTAAGTCTCCGGTGTCTTCTTGCGCAAGAGGGAGAACAAACTCTACCAGGAGAATGGCCGGAGGAGTAAAGGCCATCCAGTCTGATGAAGCGTCTTCAGCCCGAGATCCGAGGCAGCACAGATAGACCTGCCCCATCCACGATGTCAGCAGCTCCCACCAAATCAGCAAGTAATTCCTTGAACCCCAAAGTACTAAGAAATGTTTCAGGTTTGTCAAAACTCTTAAAAATCTTTAAAGCTATACATGATTTGAGGTATTACTGTTTCCATGAAATACAGTGCTCTGGGAAGCTGGTAGAGATTTAATTTTGCAAGAATTTTAATATTCCATGAACATGGAGTAAAGAAAATTCTTACATATATAAACCTAAACCCATGCCTACATCTACAGCTCTCTAAATTCCATCAGAAGGACTGAGAAACTCATTGACAATTACAGACACGACGACTTATATAACATTACCTGACAGCTGTTGGGATAACTGCTTTAGCTGTGTGTGTGTGTGTCCTACTGTAGGAGCTTCCTAATTGGCCCCCCTCCAATACATTCTCCACGTTGTAGCCAGTGCTCTTTGTGAAAGGTAAATCCCCTTGGCTAAAAACCCATAATGGTTTCCTATTTCACTTTAAATCAAGTCTGAATTCCTCTCTGTGGTCCGCAAGGCCCTGTATAACCTGGCTCTGGTGAATCGAACCAATTTTATCTCAAGTCATTTAGTTCCTTGCTCATTACACTCTACTAAGCTGCTGTCCAACAGAAATATAATGAGAACCAAAAATGTAATTTACATTTTTTTAGTAGCCATACCTTTTAAAAAGTTAAAAAAAAGGTAGATCCAATCTGAATAAATTTTATTAACCCAATATACCCCAAATATTGTGATACCAATATAAAATTCTTAAGCTATTTTATATACTTTTCATCACACCAAGTCTTCTAAATTAGCATGTATTTTACACTTGGAGCACACCTCCATTTCGACAAACCCTGTGTGGCTCGCAGCTACCATACGGGACAGCATCACTTGAGCTACATGGACTTCCCTTGGTGCCAGAACAGGCAGTTCTCCATCCCCCCCACCCCCCCACGTGAGGTTCCCTCCTCCTAGAAGGCTCTTCCTTTGACAGCTCCTTTGCCACCTTCCCCAACTCAGCCTGTGTGTCCCCTCTATTCCCAACGGCTTCATGCCCTAGCAAAGTACCCAGAAAATACAGTTGTTTTAATATTTCTCTCATTCTGTAATTTTTTTTTCTTGCTTGCTTTTCCTTGCTTTTTAAATATTTGTTTAATGCCTGTCTCTGACCACTATGCAATAATTATTGTTCCAGGAGGACAAGGATTAGTTTTATTCTGTTTGCCATAGGCATGTCGGAGACACTGAATTTTTGCTGAGTAAGTGGGGATCTATACATATTCTTAGTTCCTCTCTGACCACACAACTCTCATACTGAAAAACAAATTGCAGCATAAGAAATACATATACAAAAAAAAATACATGTACAATCACTTAAATTTATCATGTAAGACAAGTAGAGATGTTTAAAAAGTATCACTAAGAAATTCTTTGATTTTTATGATTTTATAAAGATCAAAAGAAATAATCACTTTATTTAAAATTATAAGTACTACCCAATGAAAAAGTTAAATTTTAAACTCAGATCAATTATGAAGTATTTCTAATATTTCTCTTTTCTGTGCCTTCCAGAGAAAGTATTGTGTTAAATGCAATTTATTTAGCATTCATGTTGGTACACTTAGATCCCCTAAAGATCTACAAAAGACTTAAAATTGCTAGGTAGATCCTACAACTAAAGGGAGAAAAGAAAAGTGTGGAAACGACAAGTGTCACTGGAAGAACACTAAACTTTTTAGCTAAGATTTAACCAAATTAAACTTTATCTCCTCTAGCTTCTCATTTTCTAAATTATTTACTGTAATTCTAAACTGAGATCCATGATTTACTTCAGCATTTTACACTGTTACATTGGAAGGTGGTCACTGAAAATTATGCACAGTTTTTATACATATTTTAATATAGCCAATGCAAATAAATACCACATAACTGACCAGTATGTATTTTTGAGAGGGAATAATATAAAATTAAGGACCTTTTTTTTTTTTAAATGTTGAAATCTGAGACTAAGTTAACAGGTTAAAAAAAATGGGAATAAGAGTGTTTATACAGCTTCACTATGCTGCATATAAAAACACTATATCATTTATTTTAAAATAGCCAAAAGTTCTATCACATCATATTATCGTTATCTTGTCAGAGCCTCTGTGATCAACAGTAGCATAAAGAATACATCTACACAGGGCAAGGCTGTCTTACGTTGAGACCCACAAGGCCCTATACACAAAAAATGATCAAATATTTATATAATGGTCCAAGCACTATTTATGAGTCCTTTCATTTCACTGTAATAACCTCAAAAGGTAGATATTTAATAATGCCCATTTTGAAGATGGGCAAACTGAGGTTTAGAGATGTGAAACAGTTTGCTGGTAAACTTTGCTCTGCCCAACTGCTGAATCAAAGAGCTAGGAATGGAGATTCCCCACCCCGCCACCCCGCCACCCCCACTTACAGGAGAGAAAGGCTTAGAAACAGTTTATTGCAATTCCTATGACTTGTCAGCTTTATATAAACTTGAATTTTAAGCATGAGACAGTCAAGTCCTCAAACCACACCTCCAATGCCTACTAGTTTTCCACTACTTCCATGTTTGGCCAATTTGGTTTCCCATCAGTTCTCTAGTTCCTCATTCATTTCTCTGCTAAAAATAAAATGAGGTTATGAATCTCAGCACAGGTAGATGAAGGCGAGTCTACTCTTGTCAGGCACACATTTTGGAAAGACTTTCTCATTCTATGACTTGGATACTCATTTGACATGCACTGCTGGGACCTGTCTGCACACTCCAGCTCCATTCCCAGGAGTCCGATATTTCCAAGAACAATCAGAATATTTCTCAAACTTGTCAATTCAGCATTTAATTATGCTTCAAGGAGGCCATGTGTGGCTGGGATCTCCATCTTGGAGGTTCCTGCTACCCAACAAGAGTCTCTGTTAGCTGTTCTCTTTCTATGCTCAGCCATTATTACACTATTAAGGAAAACACTGCCATAATTTATTAAGTGCCAACAGACATTACGTGTTTGTGACTGTACCTTTCACAGATTTATTCTACTACATACATTATAGTTTTATATAAAGATTTACTCCCTAGGGGCGCCTGGGTGGCTCAGTGGGTTAAAGCCTCTGCCTTTGGCTCAGGTCATGATCCCAGGGTCCTGGGATCGAGCCCCACATCAGGCTCTCTGCTCAGCAGGCAGCCTGCTTCTTCCTCTCTCTCTGCCTGCTTCTCTGCCTACTTGTGATCTCTCTGTCAAATAAATAAATAAAATCTTAAAAAAAAAAAAAAAGATTTACTCCCTAGTTTTTAATGTCTTTTTTAGTGATATCAATATTTTCTCACTCTTTCTGGTATAAAAATATTCTGGGTCCACATTCATTGGGAGCAATCCACAACTGTGTGTGTATAAAATGATATATCAGTTTGCTTTAATTTACATCCTATTTGGAAATGAATTCAATTTTGTTGTGGCTATAAGATTTTTCATTTGTTAAATGTATTCTTTATATTAACTGATTTCTAAGGTCCTTAGAGCTCAAAAACTCTGGTCTAAGCTGGGCTAATGGACACCAACTAATGAAAACATTAACTCGTTAACTGAGCTTAGACAACTGTCACCCACATATTTAAAGTTGTCCTCATGAATGACTTTCATTTTATGGCCTAAATTAATAGTCATGATAACATGCCAAACATTTGTCTTCTCCATATGTTTCATGTACCTAGAAATCTCTGACCCAAGTTAACATGCAGTTTCCTTGGAAGTTAAATGTAATTTGTTTTGTTTTGTTTTTTTAAAAGATTTTATTTAGTTATTTGACAGACAGAGATCACAAGTAGGCAGAGAGGCAGATAGAGAGAGAGGAAGGGAAGCAGGCTCCCTGCTGAGCAGAGAGCCCGATGCGGGGCTCGATCCCAGGACCCTGAGATCATGACCTGAGCCGAAGGCAGAGGCTTTAACCCACTGAGCTACCCAGGCGCCCCAACATAATTAGTTGATATCGGTTAATAAACATAATGTACCTAGATTCACAAAATGAATCTAAATAAGAAACAGATTTCATAGTTTTAAAAAATTCAACATCATGGATCAGTTCTGATGTTCGTGCTTCCTTGTCCTGTGTTCAGAGGAAGAACAAGATAAAGCAGTCACTTGAATTACTCTGACCATCAGATAATTCTATAAACACGATCCCTCGGTTGGTTCTAGAACAATGAGTTCCTATTCCTTCAACACAGAATACTTTCAGAAGAGAAGCTGACGCTAAGCACTCATTATAGTCCGCACTGCAAAAACTGAACCGTAAATAGACAAGAGAGGAAAAAATAAAGTGTGTGTGCTGGGGTGAGGCAGTGGGGGGGGGGGGTGGACTGGTTAAGCATTCTTTATTTATTTGACCAAGAAATACTTATTGAGCAGTTATTATGTGCCAGATATAATGAGAATTTCGGGTACTTTGGTAAACAAAAAAACAACCTCTCACTCCACCAAAAGAAGGGAAGAACAACAACAAGAAAAGAAAACATAAATACCAATTTCTTTTTACTTGGTATTCCCTTCTTTATCTTCCCATTCTGAGCTGGCTGAACATTATATATACACATGCCATGGATTTCTTTTGAGAAGGTGAAAGAGTCCAAAATTTTCAAAGTTTGTGAAGTAATTACAAAACTAAAAACTAAAATTAGAACTAGAGAAAGTTTAAAAGATGTTTTATTCTGGAAAATATTCTGGTTCTTAGTGCCATGGTTTATTTTTCCTTGACATTATCTCAATTTACATTTTTTCAATAAGAAAACAACTACAAAACTAAGTATATAAGAATACAGCAGTAATCATTCAGATGGCTTATATTCATCTGAAAACAACTCTAGTAGTCTTAATTTTGCCATCAAGTTTAAAAGTTCTTTGAAAACTTCCCTTCATGGATAATAAAATCTTACATTTTAATCACATCAGGATTTGGTATATTTATATTTGTTATTTAACAAATGCTTAAAAATGTTTCTCCATTCACCCATTTTCTATAAAAGTATCTGAGAGCAAGTCTAGACCAATGTCCACGTCCTCTGATCTTCTATATCAGGATGTTTTTGTGATATAAAACTAAAATTAGTATATGCAGAATAATGACACATTTAAATGGAAGTGAAATGCAATCTAAAAACTGTAAAGCTATATACTAATTTCAGGAATGTTGTAGTAAACAATGGAAAACAACTTTCATTTCATCAGTGAGCTATTCTGCTTCCTCTCTGTCTGAAATCAAGGTTCTGATTCTAATCGAAGGATCAGGATGGGGACAGAGGAGGCAAAGGGCACTTGCAGTTCACATGTGGCAAGAGGCTCAGACAAGAAGAATTTCTCCTCTCCCCTTCACAGTACAGATTTATACATAACCTCAAAAGTACAGCCACAACATTTCAAGAATGCCTGAAAATGGCAAGGGGTCAAATTCCAATCACAGATATTTCAACCATTTTGTGAAATATTAAAACATTTATTGAATTCATACCAAACAATCCTAAATTTTACACTATAAGTATCTGACAGTCACATAATTGAAAAAAAAAAACAACCTGAAAAAATGTTTCAATTTCCTACAACAGAATCAAACAGTACAATGTTCATATAAATGAATGAAATTAGCAAAAGAATAAAGTAAATAAAACATTTCTTAATTTACTTAATATAGTTTAAGGTGGTACAGTGATTACCTCTTTTTTTTTTTTAAATGAAAATCTCTTTTCTTATTCTCTGCACCACGTTATGTAGGATCTTTAACAAGGTAATATACTGAAAATAATTAAAAATCATTTCCTAAACCAACTAGGTCCTCCATGACTTCTCCCATTCATTTTGTGGTTAAAATCTTACACTATTAGCTTGAATTTCATCTCTGCTTGACACAGTTTCAAGCAGTGAAGCAGATTAGTGCCTCAGAACACTTTACAGGGTTTCGTTATCAATCAGGGTTTGTTCCTCGTGACGCTTTCGGCAAAATTATCTTACTCGAATGAACTCTCATCGATGGAAGTAAACAAAGCTGTAGCCCACTGCTCTTGCATACTTTCCATTCATTTATTTCCTTTTTTCTTTACTTACACTTAAAGCACGTGCCACAGAAAGAGCGCATGTTAAATATTCCTGGAGTGTCATAATATGTAATACAATAAAACAGATTACAACCCTACCTTTCCTTCACAGCAGTGGTGCCAAGCACAGGTACACCGGAGCAATCAATTTGTTCTGCAGACAGTAAGGCTTTCATAGAATACTAATGTAAAATCTCTTTTCTTTCTCCTTTGCCTTGACTCCCCAATGCCCGGGTCCCCACCAATACTAGGAGGAGGGCGGTATGTCTTCTGCTGAGATAACCACAACTACTAATCAAGTCTACGTGTACAAGGGCACAGGATTAAACCTCCACCAAGCTTGAGTCAGGGTTTGAGAGCAGCCAACACACGCACAGCACAGTCAAAATGAAACACACACACACACACACACACACACACCCATGCACATGCCATGAAAATACAGATGTGTCTACTTCATTGAACTAATTCATCACACTTTACCACTGATAGTTTCTTTTCTTTCTTTCTTTCTTTTTTTTTTTTTTAATTTCAGGAGCATAAAATTACCTCCTGTTGGACTGGGGACTTAGATCCAACAGTACCCAACAAAAATTATGTTTTTCCAGAAACGGGAATCATGATCAGTATTCTCTGCATTATACTGTTCAGTTTTTTAAACATGGCATTTTTCTAAATTGGACTATCCAATACAGTTTACACGGACTTATACTTTCAAGTATTAACATAGGGTTAACGGACTCAGCAAAGATTCTTAGGATTCTGCACTAAAAAGGTAATAGCTCATGCCCACTCCTTCAAGAAAAGCATGTGTATTACCAATAGTGAAGAGATGTCCAAAAGATTTTCATTTATCTTAAAGTTTTCATACGAAGTATAACCACAAGCTATTAAAAAAATATATTCTCAGGTCTCAAAATTATTTAAAAAACATCTTTAACACCTTATAATTATGGTAGTAGCATAGTGGTAATTTTGAGCTCATAAATTCAAAATACTGAGGTTCCTTTCAATGGGGCATTTTTACTTGGCTTATTCTTCTTTTATCCAAAATGTGAAAAGATAAGCCAATCACTGAGTAGGGTGATGACAGTAGTGGATAAATATTTTTTAACAATACATATTACCTCGTTTTAATTTGCCTGCCTTAATTTTCAAAAAACTCCCCCAAAGTACTGACAGTCAAGGGGCTGCAAACGAAGCAATAATTAGGGACAAAACACTCTAGATAATCAAAGAAACTTAACAGGAGGCTTCCTGAACCAGTTCTATTTTCATGTACACAAATGCTTTAACACTGCTAGAAAACATGTCCTATTCTGCACTCTTTTCTTAAAAAAAAAAAAAAAAAAAGCAGCAAGAACAATGAAGAAATACTAGGGCCTTCAATGAAGTATTGCAATAATGTTTGCAATAATGTTTAATCAATACGGATGCATTTGTCCTTGACACACTGACCATGTCATCAGGCTACTGTCATGTGATATCATGTCACTTCCCCACCTGGCTCATGACCTTGTCCTCTAAATGACCTAAAGCTTCCCTCAAGTAGCAGGAGGCCCCTCCCCGCTGTCTCAGCAAGGTCGAATGGGTCAGCGTGTCCTCATCTATAATCCACCACCATTTGTCAGCAGGGAGGCTGGAGGAGGCAGGCTTGCTACAAGGGGAGAATGCCCAATTAGGCAGCTGTCACACAAAGCATAGGCTGCAAAATTATCCCCTGTCAAAAGAAAGAGCAGCTGCGGGTGCCAATTACAGCAACCTTTCAACCCTTTAGGTACTGGAAACTACACAGAAGTAAATGAAGAACAATTAGTGATAACAAATCGATGAATTAGGACAGTGAATTAGAAATTACTAGCAGGTGAGCCTGGGTCATACATGACATAAGGGCATAGCAGACTCCAGGCAAGGGCAGGGACGCAGAGAATCACAGGGACCATTTTCTTGCATATAGATTTTCCCTCTAGCTTTTTTGTTCTGTAAACTTAAAATCCTTTAAGATACCCAGAACCTCAAAGAACACATACCTTCTTTCTTTTCCGGGAAGACCCAGATAAACTGTTTCTTGACTAGAAGAAAATCCTTCAGAACAGTAAGTCTAGTTAACTCTAAGTTGTTCTTAAACACTCTGTCATGCTATTGCCTCAAACTTAAATTTAAGTGTGGTCCACAAAATCTAAAGTATCACTTCAAATAATCACACTTAAAACATTATCCATCTTCACCTAGTACTTGCCCTGATTCTACTTTGACCACACTCACAGGGAAATGTCTCCAAGAGTAACCGGGTATGAATTCTGAGAAAACTGAGATGTGGATATCATTACGCCAATGTTAAATTTCTGCACATGGTGTGATTCTGTGTACAGAGAAGTAACTGTAATGTGTGCTTCCGTGTATGATATGTATCTAAGAAACCAACTATAAATTACTCGGGTTATTCTACATTAGGTGTGATATGCATTAAGTCCCAAGCATAGGAAGCTAATTCACTTGGATCTCTCCAAGGAATGTCTTTGCTACTTAGTACTGAAAGGCAACAAAGGAGGAACAAAATGGGCAAACAAGCCCCACGAAAGGAGAGGGAATCCAGTATGGCTCAGTGTTTATGGACATGGTTTCGTTGTGCCTCAAAAAAGTTCTGTATGTTTAGAAACAACTTTCTGAAAATCCACTTTAAACTGACACTACTTTTTTTTCTTTCCCTTAGGAAAAAGCATGTATCTTCCCATACTGATTCTTTGAGAGCTGAGAAACCTGAATGATCTGTGCTATAATTTCTAGTTGCTCAACTAGAATTCTAAATCACAAATGGGCAAAAGTGAGGGAGACAAGGTAAGGCAATAAAAAGCCCTTCGCTCATCCGCTCCAACACATTATAAATAAATCACGGATGCCAGAGGGAAAAGTTCGTAATTCCTAGCTCCTAAATCAAGTTATTGGATAAAATTTCCAGGAGAGAATTGTCATGGGAAGAAAACTTCTCCATTAAAAGTTTACCCAAGAATTTGATTCATAAATTACACTTCACCTTGTTAAAAAGTGGGCATTTACACATTTGCTTTAGTTCAGAAGGCAACCTTCTCAAGTCAAACATTAAGAATCCAAAGAAAGAAATGGCAAGTAGACTGGAATGAAGGAGTTAATGCCTTTAGAATTCAGCTTCCATCATACATGGGTGACTATCTCTTTAAATAATTTAAATCCTCTCCATCAACTACAAAGCTGTTTTGAAGCCATTTAGCTTTGTTCTTTACATGTGTTCTAATTAAGAAATGACCTTGTCATCACACACACCATAAATCCGGGATTATTTCCTACAGCAAAAATTTCACAGAGTCCCCAAAAAAAGAAAAAGGGGAGGGGGGAGACTTCTTCCTCAGTTCCTCACTAAAGGAAGTTGTTGGTTGGCTAAACGCTGAAGCAGTTTCACCGCATAATTTTTTTTTGTTGTTGAATGTCACAGGGCGGGTTAGTGTGACCTTGAGCTGCATCAGCGGCACAGCAAGGGTCGAGATGCCTGCAGGCGCCCTTGTACTGGATTTGCAAGACAAAAACCTTCAAACTGGCTGAAGGACATCTTAAATCTCTTCAAAGGTTTTCCGAACTAATCTGGGCTGCTCTTAGCAGGATCTGTGCCAGTGTGAGAGGCAAAATTAAAAACAAGGTCTTTGACAGGATGTTGTCTCCTCTTAACCCTTCCCGAGCAGAACAGAACAAATCACAAGCTTTCTGGAGATAATGGTTTACCTAGAAGCATTCTTTCATAACAAATTATGTAAGCAAGCAATCACAAAGGATGGGGCAGCTATTAGCCCTCAAAACTAAGCCTCCCCGTTGCACTTATTTAAGAATTTGGGTCAATTTTCTTCTTGCCTGTATTTTAGTGTAGTGAATGTAAAACTTAAAGCTCTGTTTGTTTGCTCTTAGATTTGCAGAACAGTCATAGGTTAAGAGTAAGGAAATATTTCCATCAATGTTAATATCTAGAATTTTCTTTCTTTCTTTTTTTTTTTTTTAAAGAATAAGGTTCTAGCTGGTTCAGTTGCAAGCTTCATATGTATTACATATAAGCTCACTAAAATTACAACAGGTAAAGAAAATTACATCATACATTTACAAATTTCTTGTATCTAACATGATGGATACACTGCTAAAAGGAAGAAATCAGAATAGTGAAAATGAACATACTTTAAACAAAGCAATGTCAGGCTTGTTACAAAAAATCAGTATCAATGGGCACAGGGTGTGAGTCTTCCCTGGCAATGCTCTCAAAGTTTAATTTAGTAGCTATGCTCCCAATAGTCTAAGGGAACAAACACTGTAACACTGATTTTAAGATACTGCATTTTAAGTATCTCTGCACCTGTAACATGTTAGTCATCATCGGATATAAGTTATATCATAATTAGTTGTAAAGAGCATTTAGTAAAAGGTACAGAATTTGTTATGGTTCAATAGGTTTCATATCATGCCCTTAAAAAAAAAAGACCAAGTAAACTGAAGATTACGCTAAGTAACAATGACACTTTCACTAACTTGAATTCTGATAGGTTTTCCTGAATGGGACAGGGAAAGGTTAAAGCAGTACCTAGTAAGTAGGTAATGCATGAGAGTGAACCATACATGTGAATTTCTTTAGTACCTGTGAAAAAGGAGAAGAGAGTATACACTGTGCTAAATGCTTCAGCTGGAAACCTGGTAAAAAAAAAAAAAAAGGAAGAACTCTAAGGATGCAGAGTTAGCCGTAACTAGGTTTTCCATTCACAGGTGCCCTAGGTGCCCTAGGTGGTGGTCCATGATCATTAAAAAACAAGGAAGGTCTGGCCAGGGAGAAGAGAATGGCACCACTCTGGGTTACATAAATAGGCAGGGAAGAGCTGAGTGTGATACAGGAAGGGGGTGGTCCAGTGTGACTAGAGATTAGGCTGAAAATGCAATTGGGACCAAGGACTTTGAATCAAGGCCATGCCAAGAAGCTAGCCTTTATCTGGTGGGCATTGGAAGGTTTACAGGCAATGGTATGATTAAATGCACGCCAAAAACAAAAACAGAAGTTGTAGAGTCATTGATGGCTTGGAGGGGAGAAATTGGGATGAATTTGTGCAGAGAAGAAAACATGGTCAAAATATGATGGGGGCAGGAATGCTGAAGAAAAAGATAACTGAAAAATAAATAAAGGCTTGTCTGAATATTTAGAAAGTAATTTATAGAACATAAATAGTGCGGTAAAAAAGGGTACTTTTAATAGCAAATTCATTAAGTCAAAAAATAATGAAAATAATTATTGTATCTCAAGCCCACATTTGTAAATCACCTTGTTGACATGATCTGTACAAAGTTTCATGGTAACTAAGAACTCCTATAGAGTTATTTAGTGAAGAGTCAGAATCAGAATCCATTGAGATTTGAATTTTGTTCATTTCAAATAATAATCTTCATTAAGTATCAGGTAAGGATTTTTGTTTATTAAGGCAGCAATATGTACCTTTTCAGAACAGTGTGAAGGCATATCTCCCTTGGGTATAAGACAGCGATGTCTGGCTTAAATCATAACGTGGTTGATGAGGCTACCACATTATGAAGCATTTCATCAACACTAATGAGCACAAAATTAACTCTGCAAACATTTATTGAGTATGTACTATGTTTAGAACTCAGAATTAAAAAATAAAAAGTCCCCAACATTCTATCAGCTTTGTGCTTCTAGTGTGTCACTTATAATGATAAGTCCCTAAATTATAGTTCACACCATCACACCATTACACAATAAAAAGCCTATTAGTAAAAAGAATATTGAGTTGTCAGGGAATTAGGTCTCAACTAGCAGCCATCTTGGTACTCCCAGGCAGCTGACAAGGTATACAGAGAAATCCCAGAACTCTCTGGGAAGACCCAGTACCCATGCAATTTGAAGAGAGTCGTCACATACTCTGGAGACCGACTGTCCTGCTAAGACCTCAGAAAGAATTTAACAGAGTTTCAGCCAAGGTAAGAGGGTAGGGAGTAAAAAAGAACAGGAGTCACCAGGGCCAAGAAACTATCTGCCAGAGAGCAGACTGTACTCTCAGAAAAAGAAAGCCAGCATCAGGGATCAGGTTGAGGCAAGTGGAGGGGAAGGTCAAACAAAGGAGAGAAGAAAGATTCTGAAGGGAATACTTCTCACTCTCCTGAAAAAGAAGCAAACTTTACTCTGTGAACTCCTTAAGAAATGATCAAGTCTCCAAACCCTCTGGAGGAAGAATCATCATCACAGGAGATGTATTTGGAGGTTCACAAATCATAAAAAGGTCTAGCAACTGAAAGCCAGTATAGTGATAGGGCACAACTAGAAATGACCTTCTCAAGTATCTACAAACAAAATGACTTCTTGAGTGAGCATCTCCATCCTACTGGTAGTAAGTTTCCAGCACACTGGATGTCTAGATATTAATATGGGGGTGGGTAATATGATAAGACTTGTAGATACTAAACAACAAACAAACCAAAAAACAAAAAAAACTACACAACTTATTAACCTACAAACGCGAAAGCTATGACACATTATTGAAATAAAAATACAGACTATTCTGTAGGCAATTAGACATTAAATTCCTATAAAGCAGTTCTTAAACCGTGGTCCAGGGATCCCAAGAGTTTCAATGATCCATTTAGGAGGTGCATGAGGTCAAAACCTAATCTGATACCCATTTTGTCTCTCTCTCTCATGAGTGTACAACGCTGTTGTCGAGAGGCCATGTGATGTGTCATGGCTAATGTGTTAATGGCTCATGAAGTGTAGCCTTGTATATTCTTGTGCTTTACAAATCTTCTCAGTTTTAATTTCTAGTATGGTAAAATATTGGTTGATATAACCCCCATAAAGAAAAGCTCTCTTGGGTCCTCAATAATTTAAGAGATTTAAGGGGTGCTGAGAGGGAAAAGTTTGAGAGCTGCTGCTAGTCTACTCTAATAAAGTTAAGAACTTCCATCTTGGTTTTAATGTTCAAACAAAATCTCTACTTTCTAATTTTCAAGAATTTATGCTATAACTATGCCGGATAAATACTGTTCTCTATGCAGAAACGTCTCAGAGAACTGAGTAGGGGGAAGAAAAAAAATGACCTTTTAAAAAAGAAAATTAGTAAGCTAGAGAAGATATGAAGTATCTACCACATTAGCACGGTTACTACTCTTCTGAATTCACCACGCCAGAAGCAACAAATCCACAAATATTTATAAATAAGCTTCTGTGTGCTGAGAGCTGAAGACGGAAGGATAACTAAGTAACAAACTAGCCCTTGGTAGGCTCACCCTGTCAGGAAAAACATAATCCACAAACCAGTGAGATACTAGTATAAGAAAAGGCATGCGCAAAGCGAAAAGAGCATGGGAGGGCAAATTCTTGGGAAGAAGACAGGCAGGGAACACGTTTGTTAGTGAAGGCACTCTGCCATGGAGGTGGCATGAACTGACTAGCAAAAATCAAGCTTTGCCAAATGGAGCAGAAGTTAAAGAACACTCTTCAAGCAGGGGGAGGAGCATCGGTCCTGGAGGGAAGAGCAACGGCACACAGATGTTTTAGAGATTTTAAGTTTCTAGTAACAGATAATGGACCTCTGTTCAAAGCACAGAAATTGTGAGTAATGAAGACACTTTCTAGAATTCGATAATGTAATCTGATATCAGTTGAAGTCAAGGATGAAAAATTTGGACTTGTGAATTTGTAGGCCTTTTTCTTCATTTCCAATCTGTCCTAGATAGTGGCTTTTTAAAAATACAATAAAATTAATTTGTTAAAAAAATGGAGTGTAAACAAAAACTGGTCCTTTGCCACAGGTATTTTGAGAACCTTAGAGAACAAGTTGCAGGATGGCGGGATGGAGGAAGGACAACTGGAGATAAAAATTTCATAATCTATTTTGCTTAGAAAAAGAGAGGACATGCTCATATAGGGTGGGGCAGGGAGAGGGAGAAGGTGGGAGAGAACGTTGGGCAAAGCTCCATGCCCAGTGCGGGAGCCTGTCCTGGGGCTTGATCTCACAACCCTGAGATCATGACCTGAGCTGAAATCAAGAAGAGTCAGACACTCAATTGACTGAACCACACAGGTGCCCTATTAATAATCTTTCTATAAGTAAATGCAAATAACTAGATAACTAAATAAATGGGGTTTGAAAATTACTCTAGTATATCTAGTATATCTCTGATCTAGAATGAGGAAATTCTGGTTATATAACATGCATAAGCTGTACTGTTAGCATCACACTAACTTCAATATGCAAAACCTCAGGCCATGTGGTTGGAGGGCAAACATCGCAGAGAATCAAGGAGAGTATCAGGTTCACTACAATTATTTTAAGTGAGAAAAACCAGAGTGTGAATAAGAAGAGAAAGTGAATGGACACTTACCAAGGCATTTTAAAATTATTTCAATTATTTCATTTGAAAATTTTCATGGGAGAGAAAAAAACCTGAGTTGACATGGAGGCTTGGTGTAGTGGGGAATTTTCTTCTCAAAATGATGTTAGTTGTATCAATTAAGGTACTAAGTAAAAGACTTTAAAAAAAAAGCCAATTCTTTAATGACATGAAGTTCAGCAAAATGTTAACTATATTTACAGTTCCCATTTTAACAGTGAATTAGGATTAAGGAAGGCCTGTCACTTTCCTATGGTCGTATGTTATTGGGATCACTGAATTATTTTATCAGAGAAGTAACAGAAGCAAATTGGAAGTTTTAGGAAAATGCGGTAGTTGTGGAGACAAAGGCATTAGTAAGCAGGCTTCCAGCACAAGCATTCCAGATGAGGTATGCACTCTGAGACAAGATGCTGGCTGTGGGAAAGGAAATTAAAGAGTAGGTAGAAGCAATGCTGGAAATCAATACTTCATTTGAGCCCATCACCCAAATTTTCTTGCCCAGGTTGTCCACAAAGCCAGGGAAACATCAGCTAAGAAAGACAAGTTAGTTTATGGGAATTAATTCCAACTAAAATAACTCACCTAGATTCTGGATTGATCTTGGTTTCACCAGTACCACATTCTCCACTGATTACCTTGCATAAACACTTTTTCAAAGTGTTCTTTCTTTCTTTGTTTTTTTTTTTTTAAGATTTTATTATTTATTTGACAGAAGAGATCACAAATAGGCAGAGAGAGGAGGAGGAAACAGGCTCCCTGCTGAGCAGAGAGGCCAATGTGGGGCTCCATCCCAAGACCCTAGGATCACGACCCGAGTGGAAGGCAGAGGCTTCAACTCACTGAGACACCCAGGTGCCCCTGTTTTTTGTTTTCTTAAGTAGGCTCCATGCAGGTGTGGAGGGGGGACTTGAACTCATGACCCTGAGATCAAGACCTGAGCTAAGATCAAGAGCCAGATGCTTAATTGACTGAGCCACCCAGGTGCCTCTCAAAGTGTTATTTCTTTTTTTTTTTTTTAAGATTTTATTTATTTATTGGACAGAGAGAGAGATCACAAGTGGGCAGACAAGCAGGCAGAGAGAGAGGAGGAAGCAGGCTCCCTGCTGAGCAGAGAGCCCAATGCAGGGCTCGATCCAGGACCCTGGGATCATGACTTGAGCTGAAGGCAGAGGCTCAACCCACTGAGCCACCCAGGTGCTCCCAAATTTTTATTTCTTAAATTAAAAACATGACTTTAAGAAATGTTTTATGAAGTTTGGGGAAGGCATTTCATGGAGATGATTAGACTCACTTTACCAGCCTGGTGACCCATTCTGTTAGAACCAACTGAGTCACTGGCCATATCTTTTCATACAGAAGTATCTATAACTGATAGAAAAGTTCTAGCACTTAAAACTGTGTTGAAATAGTTATTTGCATTGAAATAGCTATCACCAATATAATTGAACTAGGGAAAAAAACATACATTAAAGAACTCTTCCCAGTGAGAACTCATGAGATACAGCAATAAAAACTCCACTTAGTGAGAAAATGAGTATATTCAAGTACTTAAGCTAAATTGATTTATGGCCAATTATCTAATTCTACCTAAGACAGTCACTGTTTTTATATTATCAGTATTTGCCAAAATCTACTAACAAATGCTGCACTCTGAAATTAACAGAGCACAGAAAGTATATGGAGTTCTAAAAAACAAAAAAGGGTGATTTTATTTTATTAGTTATGTGGGATGACTACTTTTTTTGTTCAAAAGAAGGAGCTGACAAGGGAGCAAAGGAAATCTCGCTTAAGGCACTGAAAAGCTTTATAAACACTTCATGCTTTATATGGTTTACAATATTCATTTAATCAAATTCTCCTTTTTTCCTAATCACCCTCCTTGGCCTCTCATTCAGGATATTGTTCTACTTAAAAAACATGATGTACTGGGGCGCCTGGTTGGCTCAGCAGGTTAAGCATCCAACTCTTGATTCTGGCTCAGGTCATGATCTCCAGGTCGTGAGACCGAGCCCCGTATAAGGCTCCCAAACTCGGTGTGGAGTCTGCTTGAGATTCTCTCTCTCCCTTCTCTCTCTTCCTTTAAAAAAAAAAAAAGAAAAAAAAAAAGGTGGCTGGTGACCGTACCTGTTCTTGGAGTGTAGCTGTATGACAGACAAACCATAGTAAAACCTCATGGAATATATTAATTCAGAGTCTTCAAATATTTTTCTATCAAATACTAGTCTAAATAAGGCCTTCCTTTTGGAAACTGAGAATTCAATGGCTGGCTAATGGAATGCCTACTGAAAAGATATTTTATATAATGACAACTTCTCCCAAATTTTTTTGACCATGGAGTCTCATTCAAAACACAATTTAGAAAACATATACTTAACATATTCACTTTCAAATCTTGAAAAAACTTTAAATATACATAAATGATTACCACAAATAGCTCATTTGTATATGCTTTCCAAACTATTCATTGTACATTCTAAATAATCTGTCTTTTCTATCTGGGAGAAAGATCTAAATCTGACCATTTTTCAAGGACAACTTATTGGCTAAGTAAATTTGTCAGCTGGCTATCTATGATTTATTTATCCAACAGTCAAAGTGATGGTGGGTACTTGGCACTTGGTACAACAAAGGCATTGACAAATTAAGAAAAACAACAAACTAATTGTATCTTGTGGGTCACAAGAATATGCATGATTATAATTTTCATTTTAATGAAATTAAAAGTTGGGAATTGGGGTGCAGTAACAACTATGCTCATCAAATATAAAAACATAGTTCAGACTATCAGTCATTAACACATAATTATACCTGAATGAAAGAACTCAGCATTTAACAAATAAAAGTCTGGCTGATTTAAAAATCTTGATTTAGGGGAAAAAATAGTATGTGAGTATGTGACGAATGATGAACAACCAAATAATTATTAGTAATTGTAATTTTTATTAAATAAATGTTTTAAAGATTTTCTTGCTTAAACTATAAGAATAAACAATTAAAATAAGAAATAAGTGGAATGATTAAATAACTTAATTACTAGGTTTTCTGAATATAATCAGAATAGTAGAGAAAAAGGAATTTGTATTATCACTGTGCCAACTATATGACACCTTAGATAAGGAACAAATTTGGTTCAAAGTTGTGATCCTCCTTTAGAAACATCAGGGTCCATTAAAACACCATGAAGTTCAGAATATCCTATCTGCTTTCTTCTAACAAGAGTTTACAGCTAGCTAATTGAAAGTGAACTTTTCACAACTAATGATGAGCACAATAATTAATCACTATGTCCTTTCCCAGTTTATTTGGAGTGCTTCTTTGCCCAGGCGTAAGCAGCACAAAGTCCAAGAGCTTAAGACATGACAAATTCATTTAGGTTCTAGCTCTACTAGATAACAGGAGTGTTAATCCACATAGAATTAGCCACTCACCCATCTCTTTCTGTTGTACTGTCTACTTACTTGTGTTAATTTAATCAGACCATTTTATCGCTTCTCAGAAATGCTAATATACTATTTGCCTTATAAGAGGTAACCATTTTACCTAATTCAAAAAGTAATCATTGACTTAGACTATAATAAACCCACAATAACCAAACATGCTTCTATTTTTCCTCAAAACAATAATTAACTTTTTATCTGAAATCAGATTATTTCAGGTTTTATATTAACTGTTCATTTTTTCTGTTTTTTGGTAAAAACAAATTAAGTATCATCAACACAAACACTATTTCTAATTTCAAGCTTCCCAATCCCCCTCTCCAGAAGTAATCTACTCCTTTGAATTCTATAGAATATTTTTTTCTTTCTTATGGCGTTTAAGCTCTTTCTACTACTTGATTAAATTTATCTATACTTATCCTTTCTCAGTAAGTTCCTTAGGATTGTATCTTATTCACTATCGACTTTTTTTGTTTGTTTTAAACCACATTGTGCCTAATGAAATAATTTGCACAGATAAAACACAAAACATAAATCTGGTGATTACAAGCTAATTTATCACTAAGAAAGGATTCTCCAAAATATATTAAAATCACCATGATTAAGCCTTAAGAAGTCAGGAAAAATATTCTCACCATCTGTCTCTGAGGTCTGTTTCTACTTTCTGAGACAGGAAATGGAGGCTGTTGAAGAGCAGCTCTGGTGCCATCTGGAGTCTCCAAATTCCTGGTTCCTCCTCCGGCCTAGTGTGCACCTGAGGAAAAGGAAAACCAGATTCTGGAATATTTTTTGTGGAGTTCTGTAAACTTTTCCCAGTATATTTTCTGTTCAAGTTCAATGTAGAAGTAGTCATTTAACAGAGAAATATAGTTTTATGAAATAGGGATTATTCATTAAAGGAAACTATGTAACTTTTGCTTTCTAGACAATACATTATTTGATCGAAGTAGATGTTTCAAGGCAACTGTGAATAAGGTTTACAGTTGCTAGGATGTGCTTGTTAACCTCTGCTAATTTCAAATTTCTGTCAAATTATTCCAATTAAGTTACATCTAAAAATTCTAAATCCTCCCAAATGTATATTTCAATTAAAAAAAAGGAAAGAAAGAAAAAAGGAAACTAAAAAGGAAAAAGGAAAAATAGATGTTCATATCAAGCTTTTTCTGTTACAAAATACTCCCTATGTAACCTTCTAGCACAAAATTTGTCATAAATATCAAATGCCTTATGTCCAGAGACAGACTTGCACACCAATCTCCAAAGCAGCTTTATTTTAAAAAGCCAAAAACCGGGAACAACTCAAATGCCTTTCAGTAGGTAAATGAATTATGGTATACCCATACAATGGAATATTTACTACTCAGCAACATAAAAGGATGCACAATTGATATAAACAATAGCACGGATGAGTTTCAAAATAATTATGCTGAGTGCAAGAAGACAGACAAAAAGGAATACACAGTTTGTAATTCCATTTGCATAAAACTGTAGAAAATGCAACGTAATCCACAGGGAAAGAAAATGTTTCAGTGGTTATCTGGGGTCGAGGGGTGGGATAGTGCAAGAAGGAAGGATTACAAAAGGACGTTACCTTAACTGTGTTGGACATAGGTGTATACATATTCAAAACTGATCAAGCTGTAAACCTTAAATGTGTGCAGTTTATTAGATGTCAATTACGACTTAATAAAGCTACAAAATATTAAATTTCTTCAAATGTTGTATTGTATGCCCCTTGGTGTAGCAAATTCCAAGTCTAGGATTTATCATAATGAGAAAAAAAATGAGGAGATATGCAAGTATTCAGCCATAAGGATGTGACAATATATATTATTTCTAACAGTAAAAAAAAATTTGAAAACAGCCATTAAATGTAAAATAACAAATTTGGGACAGGTCTAATAAATTCTGGCATATTACATGGTAGGATACTATGTAGCCACTAACATTATATAAAAAATTATAGGCTATCATTCCACATAACATATACTGAGTGATAAAAATAGGAAACAGAGCACTATGTTCAGTATAGCTGAATTTGTTTCCAACATATATGAAAATAAATGTAAATGTAAAATGTAATGTAATGTAAAATGTAAATGTAAAAAATTATTTCTGCATTTACAGGTAATTTTTATTTTTCCTTTTTGCTGATTTATAGTCCCTAGTTTCTTTTTTCTTTATAATAAACACATATTACTTTGGTAAAATAAAATGACTTAAAGGATAAAAATACCAACAGTCTACAACTGTCCACTCCCTATGTGAGCAAAAGACTCCTCAGAGCTGGTGCCCACTACAGAGCTCTGAGCTGTCACCTCCACCAGTGACCTACCAAACAGTCGTGAGAAAAGGGCAGGTCTGACAGGATAAACTGGAGTAGTAATTAGTAAGCTACGTGCTTTACAAAGCATTTTCATGGGCATGACCTAATTTGATCTTCATAACTCAGTGAAACGAGCAGAGAAGGCATGATCCCATTTTACAGAGGGGAAAGTCAAGTGCCATGTCCCAAAATTACAAATCTTGGATTTAAATTGAGCCTTGACTATAAATTCTGATAGGAATCCTAAGAGAAACAGGGAACAATCACTTCTGATTATTTATAACTAGAAGGCAGTGATTTATATGTGAATTTAAAAATAACCGTATTTGCAATCATATTAGTATTCCTATTAGCATCTGCTAGGGGCCTTAGGGATTCCCTAAATCCCCAGGGCCCAACCTCAGAAGCTATACCCTGGCAACCCCATCTTGCCCCTTGTCAACATTACCTACTAAAGCTCTAAAATTCAAGTAGAATTTAATCGTTTAATTTTCAGTTGCAATTCTTTCCTTCTTGAAAAATAAAGAAAATGTATTACCTTTTATTTTAAAGTGGGTAAAGAAAGTAACCATAACTATTACATAAATTTATGAATGCTACAAACATTGACCTACAAGATGTCAAAAGATCTAACTTAATGGCATTTTAAAATACCACCTGCGGGGCCAAATCTTTTTTGGGACATGCGCAGACAAGAAACAGTCTCCAGACGACTCCAAGTATACTCAGTGAAGAAAATGATCAATTCCTCACAAAAATATCAGTAACCATCTTCAGGGGCACACCATTAACATGGTCAGCATCTGCTAATGAGGCCTTGAAGCATTAGGAACCCTTATAGCTAGCATTCCTACCAACACGCCCACAGCTACCAGAGACTTAAAAAGGTAATTAATGGTAGCCTTGTTTTCTGGGTGCTTAGCGTGTATCAGACACACTAGTGTGTCTAGGGCGTATCAGGTTATATACATGATCTTTAAAACGACCTTATGAGGTGACGATCATCAACCCCACTTTATAGATGAGGAACCTGAGTTTAAGTGGCCCCAAATCAAAATACCAGTAAAAGCTTAAAGTGGAATTCAAACTCTGGTATATTTTACTTGCAACAAAGATGGAGACTTGGCAGTTCTCGGGAAGACACGTCTGACTTTTCTCTAGTGTAATCCACCTACCGTGGTCTCAGTTCAGGCAGTACGAAACACTTGGCAATGGTATATGAAGTTCATGAGTCCATACTTTCCACAGAAAGAGAAAAATATCCAGAGCCCAAAATTAGTGTCTGATATTTTGCCAGATTCTACAACAGTTTAATGGCTAGTTTCTATTAAAGCACTGTTTAACCCTTTCGAGCCAACACGATCACATGAAAGATAAATTAAAAGAATATTTAAATAAAAGTCAGCAAAAGGTAATATTAAAGAAACTATTCTCATAGATTAATATCTTAAGACTGTTATATATTAATAAATGAGTAAATCAAGTCTTAAATCCAAGTCAGTGGAACTGTATTTCCCAGATGCTTGGGATCATGAAGATAGGAAGCATTTCTATGAATAAGAAAGCATTTAAATAACTGTTATAATTACAGAAATATAGTATTTCCGTAGGATATTATGTGATCATCAAAATACATAATTTCAAATAATATTTAGTGACAGATACGGCAATATGAATGTGAGGCTAAGAAAGCAAGACACTCAACTATCTGTTAAGCTGAACAAATTGTAGGGGACTAGGCACTGGGCTCGGTGTCGGAATTATAAAGTGAACAAGACAAGAACAATGCCAGATGCTGAACTACCCTTCGTGTATGTTCTCTTTGCCTGATTAGGACCTTCAGGTTGTCTAGATAATCAGTTTTAATGTCATTTCCTCAGAGAAGCTTGTCCACATCACTTTACATAAAATAGCTTCCCCTCTACCTCTTCTTTTGTTTAAACTCTTTATTTTGTTTTCTATTTCCCTGATTTTCTTTTATCTGCATCTACTGAGATACATAAGAGGCTCTTGTCCTTTTATTCTATCAATAAGATATATTACATAATTGACTGTTTCAGAGTGAAAACAAACATATACAACTAACACCATATTTCATGGTGAGAGACTGAATGCTCTGTCCTACTGCCCTATAATCCCAGTAAAAAGGCAAGAGGCCTGCTCTAGACACCACTATGCACCATTGGACCGGAAAGTTTACTCACTGCAGTAAGACCAGGAAGAGAAAAACACATAAATTGAAAAAAAAAAAAAAAGGTTAAAACTCTTCGCAGGCAACGTTATCTTCTATGTAGATAATTCTAAGACGTCTACCAAAAAAGCTACTAAGAAAGTTTAGAAAGGCTGCAATATATATATATATCTAGATATCTAGATATAAAATATAATGGAATTCCATATAATGGAATATTATTCAGTCATAAAAAAGAATGAAATCTTGCCATTTGAAAAGATATGGATGAGCTAGAGAGTATAATGTTAAGTGAAATAAGTCAGAGAAAGACAGATACCATACGATTTCACTCCTATGTGGAATTTAAGAAACAAAACAAACAAGTAAGAAAAAAAAAAGAAAGAGAGAGAGTCGGATGAGCATGGGGTGATGTATGGAATTGTTGAATCACTACATTGTTCACTTGAAACTAATATAACAAACTATTCTGGAATTAAAATTAAAAAAAAAATTAAAGCATTCTTAGCAAAAAAAAAAAAAAAAAAAAGGCAAGTCTCCCCATACTGATCATCATCAAAATACCACCATAGCTTATTTTTTTGGTAGAAAGTGATTCTAAGATACACATGAATTGACTCTAAGATATATATGAAAGATATATTTACATACATGCACACATATGGATATATAAAATCTTATATATCATATATAGACATATACAAAATCTAAATAAGGATTTAGAATATCCAAAACAATTCTGAAAAAGAAGATTAAAGCTTTAGGACTTACATTACCTAACTTCAAACTCTACTATAAAGCTATAAAAACCAACACAGTGTGATATTGGCATAAAGACAAACATACAGATAATGAAATTGGATAGTGCCCAGAATAAACTCTCAGATTCATGGTCATTTGAATTTCAACATATGATGCTGGGACAGGCCAATAATCACATGCAAAAATAGACAAGTGTCAATCTTTCACAACATACAAAAAAATAACTTAAAATGGACTATAGCGGGAATTATAGAACTAAAACTTCAAAACTTCTAGGAGGCATAGAAAAAAGCTTGTAACCTTAAGTTAGGGAAAGAGTTCTAAATATGACAACAAAGGCGCAGTCTATTAAAAAATAAACAAGAAAATTGGAAAAATTAGACTTCATCAAATTCTTCAAAAGTCATAATTTAGGTAAAAGACAAGCCCCGAAATAAGAGAAAATATGCGCAAATCATACAAATGAAAAAGAAATGGTGTCTAACATATTAAAACCTCAGACCTGAAGAATAAGGAGATAAAACAATTTTTTAAAATGGGCTAAAGTTATGAAGCTACTTCACCAAAGATGCATTAATATTTAAGTAAACATATAAAAAGGTGCTCATCATCATTACCTAATAGAGAAATACAAATAAAACCACAATGAGATTCCACTACACAACTCACTAGAAGAGCCATAATTATTTTTAAAATTGAAAAATTCAAAGTTTGGGAGGATAGGAAGAAATTGCAACCCTCATACATTGCTGATGAGAATATAAAATGGCACAGCCACTTTGGAAAACAGTTTGGCGGTTTCTCAACAGCTTACTCATATACTTAACCACACGACCCAGCAATTTCACTCCTGGGTATCTAACCAAGAGAAATGAAAACATATGTCACTGTATGTAAATGGTCATAGTAGCATCAATCATAACAGCCCAAAACTGTAAACGACCCAAATATCCATCAACTAGTAAAGGGATAAGCAAACAAACAAAAAATACTCCAGAAAGAAATTAATAATTCATGCAACAAGGATAAAACTAAGAAACATAATGCTTAGTGAAGGAAGCTAGATATAAAAGACATATTTATATGATTCCATTTATATGTAAAATATCTAGAAAAGCCAAAATTAATTAGAGAGAAAGCAGATCATATCCTGGGACAGGAGAAGAGAACAGAACTTGACTGCAACAAGCATGAAGGACCCCTTTGGAGTGAGGAAAAGGTTCTACAACTGGACTGTGGTGATGGTTGCACATCATCATGCTGAAAGCTTAGGAAGGGTAAATCGTATAGTACGTAAACTACACCTCAATAAGGCTATAAAAAATTAAAAGGATATATTCTACATAGAATCATAAATGAGTGTTTTTTAATTCATTTAAAATGAATTTTAATTCATTTAAAATGAATCCAATGTTAAAATAAATTGCCATTTCTCCCATTACTTAAAATAGTAATCACAATTAAAGATAAGTCTAGTGTATAACAATAACTCTTTGGAGAATGCAAAAGTAGTTTTAAGATGACTATTCACCTCTCTCATCTATTGCTGGTGGAAGGGTAAAATGGTACAACCGCCAAGGAGAACAAGTTTGGCAGTTCCTTAAAAGTTAAACACAGAATTACCATATGACCCAGAAATTCTAACCCCTAGGTATTAATAGAAGAGAAATGAAAACTTATGTCCATATAAAAATCTGTATATGCCTGCTTATAACTGCATTATTCATAACAGCCAAAAACTGGAAACAGTGTAGGTGTCTATCAACAGATGAATGGGTAAACAAAATGTGATACATTCAGCAAGAAAATATTATCCAACCACAAAAAGGGATGAAATACTGATACAAGCTACAACACAGATGAACCTTGGAAATTATTATGCTGAGTGAAAGAAGCCAGTCACAAAAAAAAATGTACCGTATGATTCCATTTATGTAAAATGTCCAGAACAGGCAAATTCAGAAACAGAAAATAGATTCGTAGCTGCCTTAGAGCTAGGAGTGGGGAAGGATAAGAATGGGGAGTGACTGACAATGGGTATAGGATTTCTTTTTAGGATCATGAAAATATTCAAAAATTAGATGGCAGTGATGCTGCGTACATGTGTGACTATAAAGAACACTTTAAACGGGTGAATTTTATTGTATGTGAACTGTATCTCAATATATCCATTTAAAAAAATGATTACTGTGCTCACTTAACAGCATATATGCTAAAATTGGAACAATATAAGGAGAAGAACAGAATGGTCACTGCACAAGATGACACGCAAATTCATGAAGCGTTCCATATAAAAAAAAAACGATGATTGTTAATTAGGATTTATTAAAATATCAAAAGTAATTTCAGAGTAAAAATCTGGGCTTCTAATCTTATTTGCTTTTGAGCATGTCTAAGATTTAGCTAAACAGGTATGTTAGTGTTCAGTTCATTGTGGCTAAATATAAATCACTTTTAAAAAATCAGCTGCAGGCACCTGGGTGGCTCAGTCGGTTAAGTGCCTTCAGCTCAGGTCATGATCCCAGGGTCCTAGGATCTAGTCCCACATCCGGCTCCTTGTTCAGTGGGGAGCCTGCTTCTTCCTCTCCTGTCCCTCCCCCTGCTTGTACTCTCTCTCTCTCTGTCAAATAAACAAATAAAATCTTGCAAACAAAAACAAACAAAACCACACTGAAAAAAAAAATCAACTGCACTTTTACTCACCAGTAACAAACAGAAAATAACATTTAAAAAATATCTGACAATAAAATGTACCTAAAGAATAAAAGTTAACTTGAAAATTTATCTGAAGACATTAAATACAACCTAAATAAACAGGAGGACATACCGTATTCATGACAGAAAGACATAAAATGAAAAATTTCCCCCAAATTCAACTGATTTTAATGCAATGCCGATCGAAATTCAAAAGGTTTTATGAGTTGATATTTGACAAAAGTCACAACACTGCAGATTACTGAAGGAAGAAGGAATCATTCAACAGTGCTGAAAGAATTGGTTATTCATTTGGGGGATAAAAAGAAATTAATCCCTCCTACATAACATGTAAAAAATAAATTCAAGAGGGATTAAAATTTTAAGTTGAGAATAGAAGTCCTTAATATTTTTGAATAAAACATAAGAGACTACCTTTATGAAATCAGAGTACAGAAGATTTAAAACTTAAGACACAGAATAGGCATATTCTATAAAGCATATGATTAATAAATTCAAGTACATTATAATTAAAAACTTCTATTCATCAATAGACACAACAAGGAAAAATAAAAAAAAAAAAGATTAACTACAATACCTCAAAGCACATTGCCTAAAAAAAAAATAATTATGGTGCCCGGAATATGTGTGTGTGCACACGTGTGTGTATCCTATAACAGTTTATTTAAAAATAGTCAAAAGCCTCTGCCTTCAGCTCAGGTCATGATCTCAGGGTCCTGGGATCGAGCCCCACATCGGGCTCTCTGCTCAGCTGGGAGCCTGCTTCCCTCTCTCTCTCTGCCTGCCTCTCTGCCTACTTGAGATCTCTCCGTCAAATAAATAAATAAAATCTTAAAAAAAAAAAAAGCTTTAAAAAATAAAAATAAAAAAAAAATTAGGCAAAATGTAAGGGCTCCTGGGTGGCTCTGTTGGTTAAGCCTTCCGACTCTTGACTATAGCTCAGGTCATGATGTCAGGGTCATGAGACAGAGCCCTGTGTAGGGCTCCAGGCTCAGCTGGGAGTTTGCTTGAGATTCTCTCCTGGTGCTTCTCCTGATGCTTCTCCCCCTGCTCATGCTCAGGTGCAGTGTCTCCCTCTCACTTAAATAAATAAATAAATGAATAAATAAATAAATAAATAAATAAATAAAATCTTTAAAATAAAAATAGGCAAAATTAAAAAAAGTATCCCTGATTAGGGGTGTGAGGGCCTGAGCAGGACGAGGCTGGTACCATGCTGGAATGGAGGAAACAGTGAGGTGTGGCAGTCAGAGTCCAAGCTTTGGCAGAGTGGTGTGGGTCGGAGCAGGACCTGCCCACCACTGAGCTAACAACAGATGTCAATGACTGATCAGGGGCAGGAGGGTGCCCATAAAAAGATGCACTGTGCGGTGCAGGTAGGAATTTAGGAATCCAAACAGGGTGAAGGGGGCCTCCACATGAAGGGTCTTCCAAACTTAAAGAGAATTTGGGCAGGAGGGTGCGATGGATATGGCAGACTGAGTACACACAGCGGAACTGGTCAAATTAAGTAAACACATTTAGGCTAATGATAGGCCAGTTTCTTAATGTTAGAGAAGGGGATATTAAAAAAAGAAAGGGGAAAAATGTGACTAGACTCTCGTGTAGGAATGAAATTGGAAGTAGCAGCATGATTGATGAATGACATGTCAAAAGAACACAGAAGCCAACTTTAAAGGAATCCCACAGGCTAAATCGGGGCAAGGTGAGCATCAAAATAAGGAACAACAGTTACTGATCAGAGCTCCCTGAATAAAAGACAGAATCATGAACTCATACTGATACAAATTAATTAAATGAAAGCTTGATGGGGAAGGAGACAGTCACTTGGTTTTAAAGTACCTCTGCACAAAACAATTATTAAACACAGAGGAAAAATGAGTAATTTCACAGTAGAGAAACATGGCAGATATCATCTTAATCAAGTAATCAAGTTAACATACACAGTAATGGGTCACAATGAAAATCGTGTGTCACCTGACAAGATACACAAGATACACAAGAGAAGACACAGCGTAACGTTTGTGATATTCCTGCCAAATATACATAACTTGCATGTAATCATTAGGAAACAGCAGCTGAACCTAAAGGAAGAGACATTCTACAAAATAAGTGGCTTATACAGCAGAGTCCTGAAAAGTGCCAAGGTCTTGAAAGTCAAACAAAGACTGAAGAACTGTTCCAGATTGAAGGAGATTGAAAAGATGTGACAAGTAAATTCAAGCTGTGCTTCTGAACTAGATCCTTTTGCTATAAAGGACATTATTGGGACTACTTGTGAAAATTGAATGACATCTGAGGATTAGATGGTAGTAATGCATCAATG
The DNA here is from genome assembly GCA_004024625.1 of Mellivora capensis. Lineage (NCBI taxonomy): Eukaryota > Metazoa > Chordata > Mammalia > Carnivora > Mustelidae > Mellivora > Mellivora capensis. The sequence goes on from PISX010010596.1 coordinate 35,690, forward strand.
TTAATTTCCTGATTTTGATGGCGTTATTGTGGCTTATAGGACGATGTCCTTGTTTGTAGGAAATATACACTCATTTATTCAGGGGTGATGAGGCATCACATCAAGTCTTCAGGGGAAAAATTTTCCTCTTTATTGTGTTAAATTTTTTAAAAATTTAAAAATAAATATATTTAATGCATAGTTTTATAATGGACAAAAGACATAAACGAGAAATTCATAAAGAAAAATACCAATGTTGAGTAATCACATGAAAAGATGTTCAATCTCATTGGCAATCACAGAAAAGCAAAATAGTAAGATGTCATTTTGTAGCTACTATATTCAGAAAAATTAAGCAGCCTGACATTTCCAAGTTTTGGCAATGATTTGGTTCACTGGGAGCTTCTGGTTGTTAATGGTGGAATTTAAACTGGCCTAATGATTTGTTAAACAATTGGCATTAATTTTTGTATAATTGATTAATATACTCATATAATGCTCATAATTCTCTACACCTCTACTTCTAGGTATGTATTCTAGAGTCTTACACATGTGCTCCAGAACACATATAAAAGAACGTGGACATTAGCAATGCTTTTTATTTTTATTTTTGCAATAGCAAAAATTTATTTGTATCAACATACAGATATACATCAATCTCAATATAGAGATACCAAAAACAGGCAAACAAAAATACCCAACAGCAACAACAATCCAGATATCTACCAACAAGAAAGTAAATACATTCATACAATGAAGTATTTACTCAGCAGTGAAATAAATGAACTACAAACTACATACGATAATAAATTTCAAAAAAACACAAAGAACAAAAGCAAGTCTCAGAAGACTTTATGCAGAATGCTACCATTTTTATAAAGCTTTAAAAAAAAAGTAAAATTAAATAGCATATTACTTAAAGACCCATGTGATAAAAGCAGTATTATTAAAAAGTAAATGATAAACACTAACCTGAAGAATGATTGGGGGGTTGGGGGGTCAGGGAGGGCAGTAAGGGCAGCGCCACAGAAAGAAGAGGCATATGCTGATAGATGTATACTTTATTAGTCAAGTTCTGGTTCCATGTCGGTTGGTGGATTCTTGGTAGATCACTTCAATATTATGCTTTATAATATAAATATATTCCTGATTGTATAACAAAAAATAAGCTGCCACACTGTAGCAAAACACAGTTTTACTTTGATAAGAATACTGTTTAGGTAAGCATTAACTTGCACACATGAACAAATGCTAAATTGCTGGGGGAACAGATTTTCCTAAATCTCCTCTTCAAAAACAAAAGCAAAGGAGCATATAAAGAGATACACTCCATGGAAATGGAAAGTATATTTGTAGATAAAAACTTAGAGCTCGGTCAACCAAAGAATGAGGCTAATTCATATCTACTGTCAATTTGGTCTCAAAACTAGCATAAATGCTTGCTTAATTACTGCAAATCTGCAGAACTCTGTCATGGGAGATGGTCATGTTGCAAAAATTACTTAATAGGAGAAATAGGCAAACTGAAGTAATTCAATATACTTCAGATTCTGACTAGACAGTAGTTCCCCTCTAATCCTAAGCATTTCCCCTCATTGGTCTTATAGGCTAATGGTTACATACTCATCCTGATTGGCCAAAAGTGTGATGAGAAAAGCCTAACCCACCTTAAAGAGCAAAATTTGTTTGCCCAATAAACAATTCCTTATACTCATTACACAATACTTTGATCTGACAAAACCCACAATAATTCAATTTTCTCAACAACCTTGCATTAGAGGTAAGGCACGTATTATCAAGCAACACTTACTTCATACAGCATAGTATTTTTAAAAGTTTAAAAATAAGTTAGAAATGTTAATGATGCTCTAAGTCAAATTTTCTATCTAAATATTTATTATCTATAATATAAAAGGTATTCTATAAGGTGCTTCTCAGCATTTTATGTGATACACACAGACTGAAAATCTGGTTAAAGGGCATCTTGGACTAATTCCTCTTCAAAAGAAAAGCCACTCATCCTGATATATTATATATATATAGTGTGTGTGTGTGTGTGTGTACATAATAGTAATTCTTTTTCCTGGCTTGGATCACTACTGAATATTATGCCTGAGTCTTACCTATAGGCTGCACAATACTGAGGAAGTTGGGATGGGGACGATAGCTTCTTGGTTAATAGACGTCCTTTAGAGGAATTGTTGCATCATGTTATAGAAGGAACAAGCAAAAACTAAATCCATGCACACCATTGGTCCTTGTGGTACATTTTACTTTTTATGCATATTTTTGACAAAGGTTGGGGCTTCAGGAATGAGGTATTGATTGAAAGAATAAATATATTTCTTGTGCAATGTCTGAAACTAGAATATATTGGGCACTAAATAAATGCTCAGTGCATAAATGTTTTTTCATTGGTCTATCTTAAGATTACTTCCAATATCTCCCTGTATTTGGTCGACAGAACATAAAATATCCCTCCCCATATACACTTTACTTCTCTGTTTCCTTACTCTCGTATGGTTTTTGTTTTTAAATTCATATTATTTTAAAAGACATTCCCTATTTATATTAATGAACAATGTTACCCTATTTAAAATATATAGATCCATCTTTAAAAAATATGTACATATCCAACTGTTTATTTGACATCTCCATCTGACATCTATAAATTGTTTATCTGACATCTCAGATTTAACATGTCAATGACCAAGTGCCTGTTCTTTCTAATCTCAGATAATATCAACTCCATTCTAAAAACCTGGCTGGCATCCTAGATGCCTGTCCTCTCCTCACAGGCCACATCCAATTTGCCAACGAATTTTATAGGCTTTGCCTTGGAAATATCTAAAATCCAACTACTTGTCACTGTCCCCATTCAAGTCACCATCATCTCTCCTGGATTATTACAATGGCTTCCTGATTGGTTTTCCCTGCTTCTGTTTCTAATGCCCTTTGCTCTCCTTAACACAACCGCCAAAGTGATTCGGTGAACACGTTTTATTGCGTCACCTCTTGGCTCAAAACTGTCTAGTGGCACCCCACTCTGACCTCACTTCCTGTGACTCTCCCTCATTCACCCACAGAGGCTTTGACTAGAATACCCTTCTCTTCAGAGAGCTGTATGTACCACTTCGACTCAGCCTTTCCTTAAGTCATCTTCTGGGTGAGAGGTTCCCTGGACCTAATCTAAAATTTCATACATCCCTGCCCCAAACCTTCCAAGCTCCCTTCTCTGGTTCAGTTTTTATTTAGCATGGTTCGTAGGATACCATGAAGTTGAACGGTTGTATACTCTTTGTCCGTTTCATCAGCAAAATATAAGCTTCAAAGGGGCAGTAATTTTTCCCCTTTTTGGTCACTGCTCTATCCTTAGGACAGAGAATAACTGGAATACAGTAGATATTCAATAAATACAGATTCAATGAATCAAGGCATACCTGTCTATATTCTGTGATCCCATAAGGAAGCCTGCAGAAATTAACAAAACTGTGAACTTCCCCAGTTGTGTCATCCACCGACAGTCCTCTCAAAGATACACCTTCCCCTTCTCACTTGCTGGCAGAACACTCACTCTCTTCCTCTTAGGAGCTGAATCCTGATTAGGTCAAGCCACCATGACAAGTAATGTTTACTCTGCCAGTCAGGAGTTTAGGCATAGGTATATTATGGCCAAGGGAGTTTACTAGAAAATGTTTTTCTCACTTAAAAAAAAAAAAAAAAAAAGCATGGAAAAAATGTCTACCTTGTAACCAAAGATTGCCAGAACATTCAAGACTACAGAGTAGAAAAATAGAAAATAGCATGTGGGTTCCTGATAACACTATTATGACAATTAATTAGCTACCTGTATTTTAAACTTCATGTTGGGTAGGATATTTATCCCTCATTGTTTAAGTTATTTTAGTAAGGTCTTTAATTACTTGTATTTTAATTAACACAGAAAAAAAAGCTTTTAAATAGTCACAGTTTCCTGCAATGTGTTAATCAAACAAAATGAAGATAGATGTCAGGTGTTTTTCCCCTTTTTTATGCTACATGCCTACAGAACATGTCATATGACAATAAAACAAGATCTCTCAATATGAGTCATATTTTCTCACAGGAATTAATTTATAAACAGTGTGTTCTTAATTAAGAGTTGAAAAGAAACATATGACCAAAGCGAAGGCAATCTAAATATAGAACTCTGAAATAATTTAAATAGGGAAATGTGCTCTAAACCACTATCTGCCTAACCAGGTTCTGCAGAACTATCAGTACTCATCCAAGGGAAGGAGAAAGAGAGGAAGTTAGGTGGTAAAGAGGGACGTGGGAGGTCTCAAGGCCACACAAAATCAGGACATGATGAATTAAACATAAATAATTACACTTCCTTCGTGTGTGTACACACACTGGAGGGCAGCTGGGGGACCCTTTTATCCATGAAGTAATTGTAGACTTACAGGGAAGGGAGATCTGGTGATTCAGTAATGGTTTGAGTACAAAGGCTAATAGTCATCAGGTTCAGGTTTTTAACTCAAAGCTAAACCATTAGTAACAAAGCCAAAGTTTTATCTATCCAAAACTCTAACTCTTTCCAGTTCTCACTGTAAGAACCTACCAAACTATAGTGTTTCCTCATTAAGGTCTTATAAACTTAGAAAATTCCTACAAATGTAAAATCCCTATGCCGTTAAACAACTTCCTTTAAACAAAAAGGGCACCAAACAGAAGATGAAAAAAAAAATTAACTTTATATAGGATAAATTTAACTCTGTACTTAATATAATGCCTACACTATATGGTAACTATTTTTTTAAAGATTTTATTTATTTATTTGACAGACAGAGATCACAAGTAGGCAGAGAGGCAGGCAGAAAGAGAGGGGGAAGCAGGCTCCCCACAGAGCAGAGAGCCCGATGTGGGGCTCGATCCCAGAACTCTGGGATCATGACCTGAGCTGAAGGCAGAGGCTTTAACCCACTGAGCCACCCAGGTGCCCCTATGGTAACTATTTAATTGCCAATCTTTTATTAGCTGCCACTTTGAAAAATTACTGGATGAATTATGGCTCTGAAAAAAATTACTGAAGGACGGTGGGAAAAGTAGAGATTTCCTTTAAAATCTTCTCAGCATATCCCATAATAGTAAAAAGGCAATAAAAATTATTCTATTGGTAATACTTCAAAAAGTATACATCAATCAATTTAGCCAAGGACTTTAGTCCTGCGAGTACGTCTGATCAAGGTAAGGCTGACCATCTACTCATGGTCAGGACCTCCTGCAGGACCTCCTCCTGCTTTCTCTGCTTCTCCTTTGGGTCACTCTCAGGCAATGACACAGAAAGGAAAGCAGAAACATGAATAAAGACTGGATTAAAAGTACAGAGCCATAAAATTGTTCAAAAAAATGGATACTGTTTTAGTCCATTTAGGCTGTGATTGTAACAAGAGTATCACGGACTGGGTGGGTTATCAACAACAAAAACTGATTTCTCACAGCTTGGGTGGCTGGTAAGTCTAGGGTCCTGGTACACGCAGATATAGTATCCAGAGAGAATCTACTTTCTGGTGCAGAGATGGCCGTCTTTTCACTATACCAAAGATGGCAGAAAGAGAAAGTGATCTCTCTCAGGCCTTTTTTATATGGAAACTCATCCCACTGTGAGGGTTCCACCTTCACGAACTAATCACCTCCCAAAGGTTCCACCTCCTAATGCCATCTCTTTTGGGGTTAGGATTTCAACATATGAATTTTGAGGGGAAAATAAACATTCAGACCATAGCAGATGCTATATAAAAATGTGTTTTTCCAAATATTAATTAAGTGCTATCTGGACAATAGGAGATTCAAAATATTTTAGTATTTTATCTTAAGTCAACTAGATAAACATTATACAAATGGAAAAAAAAAAGTATCAATTCCAAAATTCCAACATTAACTATACATCAAAAAAATTTAGTCTATACTTCTCACAAGTACTAAAGGCCACGTTTAAAGGGTATCTACAGACTAACAATAACTGAGACTTACTGTGCCAAGAACAACATTAAGTGCTTTCTATGGTTTTAGTCTTTCAATTCTCAAAACCAACCCTACTGAGTTATCCACATTTTACAGATGAGAAAACTGAGCCTTAGGAGGTAAGATGATTAGTCCAAAGTCAACAAAGCAGGTGTCAGAGTCAGGATTCAGACTTGTTCAAAACACACCACCAGTGTCTCAATCCTTGTCAAATTCAGTCTATTAGTTATAAACACTGTTTGACTCTAACATGGTTTCCTAAAGATTTTAAAGAAATCTTAAATATATTTCCATACTTTAATGACTCTCAACATGCAATGCACGGTTTTTTTAAGCAAGTTTTTAAATTCCAATAGAGTTAACATAGTGTTATATTAGTTTCAGGTGTACAACATAGTCATTCAACAATTCTCTACATTACTCAGTGCTCATTATGGTAAGTGTACTTTTTTTTTTTTAAGATTTTATTTATTTATTTGAGACAGCAGATAGGGAAAGGGCAGAGGGAGAGGCAGAGAATCTCAGTCAGAGACTAGACTCCACACTAAGCCGGAGCCCCATGAAGGGCTTGATCTCATGACTCTGAGATCATGACCTGAGCCGAAATCAGGAGTCAGATACTTAACTGACTGAGCCACTCGGGCGAACTAAAAGTGTACTCGTTAGAGATGCAAGTTGTTTTTTTTTTTTTTTAAGATTTTATTTATTTGATAGAGAGAGTGAGAGAGAGCATGAGAGGGGAGAAGGTCAGAGGGAGAAGCAGGCTCCCCATGGAGCTGGGAGTCCGATGCGAGAACTCTATCCTGAGACTCCGGGATCATGACCTGAGCCAAAGGCAGTGGCTTAACCAACTGAGCCACTCAGGTGCCCCAGAAATGCAAGTTTTTAAAACTACTATTTGGAGGGTTAAATCCCAGCCATTATAATTAACTTTTATTAACTAGATGGCAAGCAGATGCCAGTTTTTGTTTTTTTTTTTAACAATCATACTAAGTCATATATTATCTCACTTAATCATTATCTATAAAACAGATACTATTCAACTTTACAGATGAAGAAACTAAGGCTTCAGAGCCGTGGAGTGACTTGCCCAAAGTCATAAATAGTTATGGGGTAGACCTGGGATTCAAATTCAGTCAGTGTTGAATAAACCATGATTGAAGGAAGCCTTGAACAAACCACGACTGAAGGAAGCCTCCACAGTGTCAAACCAATTGCCTTGGTCAATCCATCTGCTGATCATTTCATGAAAGACTAACAGTATGTTTTTAAATCACAGGTCAAATTTCCTCTGCCTGAAGCTGTACAAATATAATTACTAGTCCTTTCCTCTTTAAACAAAAATACATCTCTAGGATAGTCTGGCAATTTCTGTAAACAAATTTACCAAATATACTGCTTGTGTTACTACCATGACATAAGCATCCTGAATTTTCCTTATTGGAATAAAGTCTGTGAAGTCTTTTTGCAGGAAAATCTCTAGAACTTTTAAAACTATCAAAACGTTGAGGAAATGTTGATACATTAAAATAAATCCTGACCCAGTAAAAACTGGCACTAGGCCTTTTATTTTCTTGCAGTCAGCAAAGCTACAAACCTATAAAAATTCAAATAGTAGTTAAGGGCATGCATTTTGAAGTGCTTGCATACATGGTGAGTCACTTTACAAACTAATACTTTATACTGAAAACTTTTTTAACCTGGATATGTAGGCAGAAATCACTTTACAAACCTCTAAGTACTATACAATGAAAGGAAAAGCAAGTCCATTTGGGGTTTTATCAATTGTTTTCTCTGACAACTGTCTTCCTCAGGGGGAGAAAAGAGTATTATTACTTACTGGCTCCTCTCTACCTTGCTTTATAGTTCACACACATTCGGGAGCAGCTGTTGATAACCCTGTATTAATCTAGATCTTTGGAAAAAATCAAATGAAGGCCAATTTAATCACCCAACAAAAATAAGCAAGTGTGTATGGGGAGAGCACAGTTGAAGGAAGCAGAGAGAACTGGGTCAGTAGGTGGCAGATGGTAACGGGTTCAAACTTGAAAGGAGTTCAAAAGCGTGGAGCAGGATTTGTGAAAACTTCTCAAGTGGGATAGAAGCAAAAAAAGAAAAATGCATAATGTGTGGAAGAGAGGTCCTAATTTAGAAGGGTGTGCTATTGAGTAAAACAGTAGTCATCCAAAAACCTATTTTAATTCTTTTGGAATATACAGAATTAACAGTATTGTCAATAAAACATTATCTTTCTAGAACATTTCACTAGGTGACAACAAACTTACTTTCTTCTTTACTTTTTGCACAATATTCCTCTGATGTAGGTTATGTCTTTATTTTACAGATTGGGAAACTTGAGGCTCAAGTTAAACAGTCTCTTTGGTGAGCTACAGCTCAAACATCAAACTTGCGACTCTAAGACCAGCATTTTTCATGTCACTATATTAAACTGTGGCCATGACAGGACTACTCTTGGTATCTGCACAAGGAGTAAAAGAAATGCAACTGACCCCTGAATAACACGAGTTTGAACTGTGTAGCTCCACTACACTTTCAGTAAATATATTGGAAAATTTTTTGGAGATCTGCAACAATTTGAAAAAACAGAAGAACCATGTAGCCTAGAAATACAAGAAAATTAAGAATAAGACTACAGTATGTAACACACATAGCTGTTCATGGTTATCAGGAAGGCTTCCAAGAAATAGTAGGCTATTAGCAGTTAAGTTTTGGGGAGTCAAAGTTACACACAGATTTTCAATTCTGCAGGGACTGGTACCCTTAACCTCCATGTTCAAAGGTCAACTGTCGGGACGCCTGGGTGGCTCAGTTGGTTAAGCAGCTGCCTTCAGCTCAGGTCATGATCCCAGTGTCCTGGGATCGAGTCCCACGTCGGGCTCTTTGCTCGGCAGGGAGCCTGCTTCTCTCTCTCTCTCTGCCTGCCACTCTGTCTGCCTGTGCTCTCTCTCTCTCTCTCTGACAAATAAATAAATAAAATCTTTAAAAAAAAAAAGTTCAACTGTCTATCCTTTGGTTTTATATATATAATATATATATATAAATATATTTATTAATATATAATATATATTTATTTTACATATTATATATTTTATATATATTTATATTATATTTATATATTTTTATTTATATTTATATATTTATATTATATATAATTATATATGATATATAATTTTAATATATATTTATTAATATATAATATATATATAAAACATATATATATAAAACAAAGAAACAGCTACTTCTGCCTTCTCTCAAGTTACACTAAGACTTAAAAGATAAGAAAATAGCATTTTGTGGTCACCAGACTAGGTTTAAATTGTATGCGACTTTCCAACAAATACTATTCACCCTTAACAGAAACCCATGGAAGTACTTAAATAAAATAAAAGTGTTGTTTATCCATTTTTTATTTACTGAAATTATTGTGAATATAGCAAACTAGCATGGACTCAGTATTAATACAAACACTGTGCACATATTTTTAATACCCTTGTCAAAGTAACATTTAATATTCACTCTCCAGAATTCACAGTCATTCACTGTCAGGCTTTATCCATTTCTATTAGGATAAACACTTAGACTTTCCTTCAAAATTTTTGTCTGTAATATAAAAAACAAAAACAAAAACAAACAAACAAACAAAAACACTGAAGGATCAAATATTTAGCCACCATTAAAAAATAAAAGGCTATTTCCTATTCTGACCTAGATAATAAGTAAGGGCTTTGTATACTAACCACCTAAAACATACCTGGATAGCCTGTAAGGTTAACTTCTCAAACCTATTTAGTTGCCAAAAGAATAGTATCCAAATTGCACATCACATTTTACCAGGAGTAAGGAAAACTTAGAAACCATAATCCCTGCCTCCTCCTTACAAATTCGGTCTTTGTTACCAATCTGTGTCACCAGCATCTCAGCATTTAAACACACAAGACCATAAAGGCCCCTATTTTCAGGGTCTACGGTGGTGACTGTATTCATGGTTCAAGATGCTGATTCTATAAAATCGTTTCCTCCCTGGAACCTCTACCTATCTCTTTCTTTGAACTAATTCCACAGCTATAACCCAGATATACATGATATCCAGATTTTTTGGGGGGGGAGGGGAGAAAAAAGAAATCCCTGAGAAATCAGAAACTTACTCCATTCCTAGATGCTGTTCGCAGCACCAGAACTATATCCCCATAAAAAAAAAAAAATTCATCATTCTGATTTCAGTCCCATTTAGAACGTCTACCAGCCTGGTAAGCTATTTAATTTTAAATACTCCTAGGAAACAGAATTGACAGGGATGGGGTCACCTTTGAGAAACTTATGGAAATCTGTGAGATGATGCCCTTTGAAAATTTTTTTTACCATGTAATTCAATATGATGACTTAAAGATCAATTCTGGGAAGTTGTTAACAAAACTTTCAAATTCATTCATCTCTCAAATTGTTGCATTCACCACACAGGTAATTTATTACTTTCCCAAAGGCATCTCTATTTTCTTTCTTGTTTCAGATGAATGGTAAAGAGACTTATTACAGTAAACATTCAGCTAACATATCAAATCAATCTTGTCATTAGTCAGGTAAGGAACATTAAAACAACATTCTATGTATTTTACATGAAGAAAAAGAAACTTAAAGTCCACAAAACACAGTTTGAGAACTATCACAAATGCTTAGATCATACTTTGGAACCTACAAATTTCTAACCACATGTAAAATCTTCACATGAACCACATGTAAAAATTGTTGCACCTTAAGCTTAAGTAACTTGTGCAGTCAGCGCTGTACATGATGAATTTGTATCCTTTTCTTAATTGTTTCTATAGCTCCAGGATATACCCTGGAGCTGCTGTCTCATCAACGTTTTATCACCCCATACACGTAGGGCTTGAAGCTGGGTGCTTTAGGAATCACAGATTTATAAAAGATATGATCCCTTCCCTTCAGAAGTTTATAATCTTGCAGAAGAGATGAATAAAATAAATGCAGTGTGAATGGTATTAAGGTATTAAGGGAGAACAGAAGAGGGCACTTCAGGGTGATTATTCAAATCACAGAACAGGTAGCGTTTTTGGTAAAAGAAAATGAGAAGGGATCACAAGACAACAGCAGAAGAAATGTGCGGTTAATGTCTCTGAGGCTCAGGCAAATGGAATACGATGTTGGGATAAGAAGTAGGAGCCAGATAAAAATAGAACCTGGCCTTTATCTTGTTAGGTAAAGGCCTTTGTTCAGAGTTATTAATACTTTCTTCCGAGAGGTTTACTGTCCTACAGTATGTAGAATGGGTTGAATAATAAAAAAGAAAAGGCAAAAAGACCAGTTAGAAAGCAACAGCAGTAACTGTCTAGCGAGCACGAAGTACAAATGCTTGAATTTGGAGAACAGCAGTGGAAGGAGAAAGAAACAAACCAAAACTTATAATTCTTCCTGTTCTCATAAAAATGACTATTGAAATGGTCAGATATATCATGGGTTGATAAATAAAGGCATAAAATAAAACCAAACACTTGTAAACAGACTTGCAAGAAAAAATGAATAAATTATCGCATAAAGTTACCTACTCTACTTTGGAAAAAAACACTCCTTTAAATTTTTAAAAATATTTTTTACATTTTTTACAGCTTTATTGAGATATAATCACATACCATACCATTCATCATTCTGGAAAAACCACTTATAACAACTCCTTTCAATGTATTCTAAGGTAGGAGACACCATTTGTTAATCTAAGTCTTTGATTACATTTTTGTACTACTTTAAAGATATATATTGTAGGTGACCTAAATATAAAACTTTAAAAACTACAATTAGGGGGAGCCTGGGTGGCTCAGTGGGTTGAGCCTCTGCCTTCGGCTCGGGTCATGATCTCAGGGTCCTGCGATCAAGTCCTGCATTGGGCTCTCTGCTCAGTCGGCGAGCCTGCTTCCCTCTCTCTCTCTGCCTCTCTGCCTACTTGTGATCTCTGTCAAATAAATGAAATCTTTAAAAAATAAAATAAATAAATAAATAAAAACTACAATTAGAAAACGTCTACTTAAAAAAAAAAGAAAATGTCTACTAAGTTGAAAAGCAATCGCTACATATAAATTATTTCTGAAAAACTATCAAGGTCTGTTTAATTCATACTAATTTTAAGATGCCCAAATACAATGTGTGTCTCTATATTTAACAAGAAGCAGTATCTTATAAATATATTTCTCTGATTACCAACATTATTTTTATGACCCAAATGGAAAAATACACATATAAATACCCAAAAGATAAATTACCTGGCCATAATAATTTACATGTTACCTTTCAGAGGTATAATACCTATCAGTTTGATGAATAAACTATTTTTGACGAATTCAAATTATCAAAATGTATTATTATATATACAACTGAAGATCTTTGTTGTTTTCTTGCTTTAAATATTCCCTGCCCCCAGAAAATTCCTAAAGGCAAATTTCCAGGAGTGGAAACAAAGTATAGTTTGTCCATGCATTCAAGAAATATTCAGTCAACAAATATTTATGAGCTCCTTCTAAATCCCTGTCATCAAGCAACAACAGTTTTTAAAAGTATAACTGATATACAAAATGCTGTACAACTTGATGAATTTGGAAGTAAGCACACACTCATGAAATCACCACCACAGGCAATGCTATAAATATATCCAACACCTTTAGAAGTTTCTTTCTGCCCTCTTTATTTTTTGTGTGATTAGAACACTTAACATAAGACCTACCTCTTAACAAATTTTTATGTATAAAATACAGTATTGCTAACTACAGGTGCTGTGCTATAGAGTAGATCCCTAGGATTTATTCCTCTTGTGTAATTCAAGGTTTACACCTTTTGACCAAAACCTCAGTTTCCTCTTCCTCCCAATTCCTGGTAACCCCCATTCTATTCTCTGCTTCTGTGAGTCTGACTTTTTGGAGTCCTCACCGAAGCGAGATCGTGTAGTATTTGTGCTTCTCGCTAGCTTATTTTACTTAAGGTAATGTCCTTTAGGTTCATCCACGTTGTCACAAATGACAGGATTTCCTTCTTTTTTAAGGAATAGAAATACTGCATTTTCTTGATGTATTCACATGCCGATGGACATCTGGGTTGCTCTCATGTCTCGGTTACTGTGAATACTGCTGCAATGTATACAGGAGTGCAGACAGCTCTTCAAAATCCTGATTTCAATTTCTTTGGATATATACCCAGGAGTAGGACTCTGGGTCAGATAGTTCTTTATTTTTTGAGGAACCTCCACACTGCTCTATAGTAGCTGTACCAACCGAAACCCGGCATTATTCTTGCTTCTTTCAGATATATTAGTGATGAACACAACATAAAAAGATTCCTGCCCTCGGGGAGCTTTCACTTTAGAAGAGGAAAATAATCAATAAACAATAATTTTTAAAAATTTTATGTCATGGTAGTTTTAAAGGTGATAAGTGCTGTGGAAAAAGAAAAGGGGAGAAAGGAAAGAGGGAAGGCCTCCACTCAGGGTGGAGTGGTCGCGAGGTAAGGCCTCATTAAGAAGATGTGATGGCCGGGTCAGCAAAGACAGGAACTTTAAACTTTACTACAACCAAGATGAGGGCTTTTCAACAGAGGGATGATTTTCATCTTTAAAAAGCAGCCAATACCATGTACTGTTAGAATTGGATGTCAAAAAAGTAAAGTTGATTTCTTTTAAAAAGGAAGAGGTTAAGTACTATTAAAAAAAAAAAAAAAGTGAGTAGGACTGTAAACCAGCTACCTCGGATCTAGAATCCAAAATAACAGCTAACATATACAATTAAGGCCAGTATTGCTCAAGGAGCCCTATCCCTCACAACAACTCCACATGTGACCATATTCAAAGGTCAATAGAACCTTATCCACATTCTGAACACTAAAGAAGCTTAAAGCAAGGCAATTTGGTAGTAAAATTCGACCTAAGTTCATATGAGGTAGCATATGTCTTGATTTATCCTATTTGGCAAATATATGCATGAAGAAACATTAATTAACCCTCATAATGTAGGTAACCTTTAAATATCCTAACTGATGAAAGTCACAGGTACACCAATATGTATACATATAACCTTTTTTTAACTGCCCTATTTTATGCGGGAGATAGTGGAATTACATGGCTCAGTTTTATCACATTCAAATTGAACCAACCATGCTTTAAAAAAAATAAAAAGGAAAAAAGAAACATACAATAAGATTAAAATTCTATCCATCATATAACCTAGAGTAAGATGGAAGCTATTACTCATTTGCTGTTACAGATTTCGATTCTGCGGTTTAAAGATATGTATTTTTCATACATGTTCCCTAAACACGAGTGAATTGCTTTATCTGATGTTCAACCAAAGAAAATGTTAATTATTTCAATAGTGAAGGAAAAACAGGCAGTTTGAGACTCACTCAATGATGGCATATTAGCTTCTGACAACACGAGCAGGAAGGTCAGAAAGAGAGAGAATCTGAAGCAGACTACTCACTGGATGTGGAGCCTGATTGGGGGGGGGGGCTCAATCTCAGGAGCCTGAAATCACCAGCTGAGCCCAAACCCAGAGTGGGCCGCTAAAGCGACTGTGCCACCTAGCGCCCCTAAAGGATAACTATATATAAACTTGACTAAAGCCTTGTCCTTTAAAAAACCTTGTCCTTTAAAAAAAGATGTAATTCTATAGCTGTGTTGTCCAATATGATAGCCACTAGATACATGTGGCTATGAAGCACTTGAAAAGGGACCAGTTTGCCTTTTTAAATTTTTTTCAATTTTAATTTTCAATTTTATTTTTATATGTATTTACACACACACACACACACACGCAGCAAGAATTACTATCACACTCACTGACTGGGCCAAACAGAGCCCCTTTTGGTGTTAGCAAAAGACTTGCCCCTCCTCGTGTAGCACTACCTACACTTGCTCACTGGCCAGGCAGCGGCCTCAACTCCAAGCTCTAACAATGTAGAGGAAAGGTGACTAGTTTTAACTGAAAAGCGGCATAAGTGAAAATATAAACTGAATTTCAAAAGCCTACTATAAGAAAATAAATGTAAGATACTTCATAATTTTACATTAATTATGCAATGAAATATATTTTGCTGATATTGGGTTAAATAAAATATTTTATTAAATGATCAGTTTCTTTTTCCTTTTTTAATGTGCCTCCTGCGCAATTTAAAATCACATGTGCAGCTTACATTATGCTTCTTTTGAACGAACATCACTGCTCTCAAGACTGAGAAAAAGAACTGACAAAAAATTTCTCAAGTACTTATGTTCTAGAATGAATAATTTCACTTTAGATCACCAAAAAGATTAACACAACACAGATAAAAGTAGAAAGAAATATTCATCACAAATGCTAAGGTAAGTTTTTTGTGACTCTAGAGTGTATTATTTTAGATATTCAAGAGGTACCCCAAAATTCAAGAATAAGACAAAAGCTTCATATATAAAATGCCTGATTTTAATTTAAAATTTCAGCATTTCCATAGTAGTAAATATATATGGGAGGGTTTTACATCCTATTTTCCTTCAGTAGTGTTAGGAGAGATCTAAGTTTCATAGATCAAATACATGCCGCAATGGCATCAGAAAACAGGCAACTTATTTTTAATAGATGGGAAAATTTCTTTCCTTCTAAAAAAAACCAGCTTTAGAGTTTACATAAAATTGGAAAAAAATAAATCTGTATCACAGTATAATCTGTTGTTACAAAAAGATACACTGATTGACATTTCCCAAATATCCTCAAGAGCACTCCAAGTACGCGTTCTACTAAAGTCAGACATACACATGCTCCACAATCCAGCAGTTCGGCTCCTGTGCATACACTCATCAGAAAGGAATGCTTATTCCTACCAAATGATCTAAAAAAACTTCATGGCAGACTTATTTGTAGCCCCAAATTGGAAAGCTATTCAGTGTCCATCTACAGTGGAAAGGATAAACAGTGGTGTGATCACACAACGGAATATAGACAACTGGGGGAACACAGGACACACACACGAAGATGCTCAGAGACAAGATGCTGATGGAAAGCTCCGACACAAGAGTTCGTATTATGTGATTCCAGCCATAAGAAGGTCAAAAACAGGCAAAACGAACACACGGCAAAAATGCCATAGATTTGTTTCTGTGGAGAGGTAGTACTGACTAGGAAAGACAGCCTTCTGAAGATGGGTGTTAGTTACGCAGGGTATGCTTATGTGTAACAAGAAAAAAATATCACTGAACTAGCAAGTAAGAGTATCTATTTGACTACATGAAGTTATACCTTGGTAAAAAGTTGTTTTTGTTTTTTTTTTAAAGTAACTTTTTTTTTTGAGGGGACTTAAGTATCATTAGTTTCAAAAGAATTACTTAAAACCAGTTCCTATTTTGAATTTACATTCTTATTCTGAATTTACTTAATCCTACAAATAAACTGAATTTATTTGCATTTTTAATAAAATATCGTAGCCAGTTCAACTTTATTCAAAGATTCTCTTAATTTTGAGATTACATGATAAACTTTCATAAATGGATAATTCATGACTTTAAAAGTGTAACAAGTCTCTGTATAACTAATGAACTATTTGAATGTCTGTTTCAAATATTTAATTGTAATAGTTCATTCTTATCTTCAATTTAAAAAGATAACTTTCCATGGATGAGAAGAACAAATATTGTTAAAAGGTTTAAATTACCCCAAGCAATCTATACCATTAATGCAATCCCTATCAAAATACCAAACCCTAAATTTTTTTTAAAAGATTTTATTTATTTATTTGAGAGAGGGAGATAGAGCAGAAGCCTGGGGATTGGCAGTGGGAGAAGCAGGCTCCCCGCTGAGCAGGGAGTCCAACGTGGAGCTCGATCCCGGGACCCTGAGATCATAACCTGAGCCAAAAGCAGATAGTTAACCAACTGAGCCACCCAGTACCCCCCAAAATCCTAAAATTTGTACAAAAGAACCCGAATAGCAAAGGAATTTTGCAAAAGAAAAGTACAGCTGGAGGTATTATAATCCCACACTTCAAGTTACAGTACAAAGGTGTAGTCATCAAAACAGTCTGGTATTAACACAAAAACAGACACACAGATCAATGGCACAGAATAGAGAGCCCAGATATAGACCCACAATTATATGGTCAATTAATCCTTGACAAAGGAGGCAAGAATATGTCATGGGAAAGAGACAGTCTCTTCGACAAATGGTGCTGGGAAAACTGGAGAGCTACATGCAAAACAATGAAACTGGACCACTTTCTTACACCACACACAAAAATACACTCAAAATGGATTAAAGACCTAAATGTGAGACCTGAAACCATAAAAGTCCTAGAAGACAGCAAAGGCAATGAGGTCTGTGACATTGGCCATAACAATATTTTTCTAGATAGGTCTTCTGAGGTAAGAAACAGAAGCAAAATAAAGTACTGGGACATCAAAATGAAAAGCTTCTGCAACAGTGAAGGAAACAATCAACCTAGTGAATGGGAGAAGATACTTGCAAAGACTTATCCAATAAAGGGTTAGCATCCAAAACATATAAAGAAGTATACAACTCAACACCCAAAAAACAAATAATCTGATTAAAAATGGGCATTTTTAAGACATTTCCCTGAAGAAGACATCCTGATAGCCAACACACACGAAAAG
This sequence comes from Mellivora capensis, assembly GCA_004024625.1. Classification (NCBI taxonomy): domain Eukaryota; kingdom Metazoa; phylum Chordata; class Mammalia; order Carnivora; family Mustelidae; genus Mellivora; species Mellivora capensis. The sequence goes on from PISX010010596.1 coordinate 53,325, forward strand.
ATGTTCAACATCAGTCATCATCAGGAAATGCAAAATCCAAGCTGCAATGAGGTATCACCTCACACCTGTCAGAATGGCTGAAAACAAAAACATAAGAAACTATAAGTGTTGGGGAGGATGAAGAGAAAAAGGAACTCTCTTTCACTGTTGGTGAATGCAAATGGTATTCACTGAATGCAAATGGTACAGCCACTGTGGAAAACAGTGTGGCGGTTCCTCAAAAAGTTGAAAATAGAACTGCCATATATATACATAGGAACACATATATGTACATATATATAAAATAATCTATAATAGAATATTATTCAGCTACAAAAAAGAATGAAATCTTGCTACTTGCAATGGCATGGATGAGCTAGAGAGAATAATGTTAACTGAAATAACTCAGTCAGAGAAAGATAAATACCGTATGATTTCACTCATATGTGGAATTTAAGAAACAAAACAAACAAGTAAGGAAAAAGAGAGAGAAAAACCAAACAAATTATTTTTTTGTATTTTGTATTTATCAAAACACACTGTCTTTATACTACATAAACACCATTACCTATTCTCAAGGTGAGAAGTTAATGGTGATGAAGAGGAATTCTGAGAGAAAAGCTACTAGGATATTCTGTAGTCAATACTGAGTTTGAAACACCTCTTTTTTCCCTCTTTCTCTCTAGACCACTAGGAACAAAAAACGTTGAACTGAGATTTAGAAGCCTTCTAGATACAGAATGACATCAATGTGTGGGCAAGTTTATACTCTCAGGAATAGAAGAGCGGGTGGTGAGTTTCTGACCATCAAGAGACACAGCCTGTACTTTAATACTGTGGTGGCCAAGGGGACTTTATCTTGATCAACAGGCTAATGGACAGTGAAGTTAGTTGGTCATAAGGAAGGCGTGACGCAGACACCCTGATCCCACTACGGCAACTTCAACTTCCAAAAATACAGTAGCTACTTTTCATCATTACTTCATTTTACCAGTGTCTGTAGTTTCCCTAAAACCACAGAGAGATACCAAGTTTCTTTGAGTAATGCTTTCTCAACACCTTACCCAAGCAGGCTCTTTGACCATTATGCTTCCAGATCACTTTCTGGGCATTGTGCTTCTTCTCATTCTCACTGTGACTGTGAACCCCTCATCCATCTTTGAGTTCTCTGATACCTAACATGGTGCGAGGCCCAGAGCTGACCTACTCCACCAATCAGTGGATCTTCGAGACTTCTTCAATATACCACACTGAAGTAAAAATAATACCGTGAAAGAAAGAGGGTAACTATATGGGCCAACAACAATGAGGAATACTTGCCCTTTTAATTACTTCACACACACACACACACACGCTCCTTCATCAGCAAAACTCTTCTAGTATCTATATTAATGCTCTTCCATCCCTTACAGACAATCAGCCTGGGAGGGTGGCAGATCTACTTTCTTAACTAGGACTCCAATCCTGCTGTCCGAGGTCCTGCACCAACTGGCCTGATAATAACATGAACACAAATTCTCTATGCACATACATCAGCTGCTCCTAAGCAACCCTCCATCGGCAGCAGGAGATGTCACCTACATGTATGAGTCAAAGATACCCAGAATCATAACTAAAGGCAGAATGTTTCCAAAATTTTAGAAGTAGACAGACGGTATCATCTTAAAATAGAATTATAACTATTAGAGACAGATAACAAACAAACAAACAAAAACCCTGAAAAGACCTCCCAAGGGTTTAAAGTTTAAAAAAAAAAAAAAAAGAGCATTATCATTTCCTATTAGGACATTACTTTTTCAGCAGCTAAATAAAAACATTACCAAATCATTTTATGTAATAAAATTTAACCTTATTTTGACCTTCCTCATAAAGCAAACAAATCTCTCTATCCAATAAGGTTCCATCTGAACTATGTAAGATGACAAGCAATACCTTAATTGCATTCATTTACATGACTTTGAAACTATTCTGGGCTGAAGTCACTGACTGCAAGGTCACAGAATACAAAAAAATAAAATGTATACAATTTACTGTGGAGGAATGATCCACTTAGAGTGATAGCACCTTCTCCTTCCTCATTAAAGGATACCAAATACTTAATGCAATCAACAGGTGCAGAGTTCTCTTTTTGAAACATATCACATATATGCACAGTGATTTTATAACTATAAATACATAGATACACTAAAAATATATGTTAGAATAAGTTCATCATATATTATGGCTTGCTTGTTAAAATCAATCTGCCTGAATAGAGGTAAAACACAATTCACTAGCATTTAAAACCAAAAGATGAAACAGAGCTATTATTTCTTTCCATTCTCTCATGAAATTTCTAACAACTAAAATTCAGTTACAAAGTTATAACAATTTTTAGGACAAGAACTGTAAACACAGGATCTTAAGTATATTAAGAGTTTGTGCTTTCTCTTTTTATAACCTAAACAAGCATACGTTCAACTATTTTGCTTAGAGAAGCAGATTTTAAATATCTCAAAGTCAGTAGTACAGTATCAGTAAAAGGAGGGAAATACAACAGACAGAAATTGATTACCATAGATTATAAGAGCCAATGCATATCTTTGAAAACTTCAGAATATACCAAACCACACAAAAACAAGTTAACCTAACAAAATATTTCCCTTTAGTTTTGTAAAATTGTAATACAAACTAGATTATATTGGCACTTGAATTTACCGGAGAAAAGAGAAGGAAACGAAGACAGGATCTCAGGGACACTTTAAAAATGTTTATTAGTACAAATGTAGAGCATCAGATATTTGTTTTATGTTTAACATAACATCACTGGAATATTCATTTAAGAAATTTCTATCCAGGGTTGCCTGGGTGGCTCAGGCAGTTAAGTGTTCAGCTCGTGGTTTTGGGGTTGTAAGATGGAGCCCCATGTAGGGCTCCGCACTGGGCTAGGAGCCTGCTTGGGATTCTCTCTCTCCCTCAGCCCCTCCCCACCTCCTCTCTCTCTCTCTTTCTCTCTCTCTCAAAAAAAAAAAAAAAAAAATTTCTGTCCATTAAATTAGATAAATCTCCCACATTTCATTAACTAACTAACCAAGTACTTTTATACTCCTCAAGCCAATGTTTTGTAATTAAAACTGAGTTAGTGAAAGAGAAACAACCTTATTATAAAATGTATGTCTCTTCACCTTCTCTACCTTCACAGAAGGGCAAGATTTTTTTTCATGTAAATCTGGGTTAGATCCAAATAGTTTCAACTGATGCTACTCCACAAAGAACACAGGATAAATACATATTTATTTAAATACTATATTCCTAAATAAACTCCAATACCATAATGTCATTTTGTCCTTTTTAAACGAGAAATAAAATATCTCATTTTTTCTCTATAAGTTAAGCCAATTCACTTTGGGATAGCTTACTAATAAAATTAATGCATACATATATTTCTAAAGGTACTAGTTACTATTATGACCCACATATAACTTTCAGTGGCCATATCTTCTTTAGATAAATTTTCTTCTGTAAGAAGCAATTCAGGGTCTAACATAATATATATAATTTGTATAACTATGTAACAGGCAATTCATGGTTCATATCCTTTGATAAGGATAAAAACATGGGGGTCAATCAGAATCTTCCAATATTGTTTCCAGTGTTCTTGGTCACATTTTTTTTTTCTTGGTCACATTTTTACTTGAGATTTACTAGAGATTTACTCAAATCTCAGGTTGACAATAATTCGTGTTAAGATGACAACTTTTTGTTATTTCTACAACACTTCCCTCTGTCCACCCACGTGACTGAATGAATGCCTTATGTTCCTGCAGCTCACTGATTACAATCACAAAATCTGAAGTTCTATTTCATCCACACAAATTTAGGATTTTCCTTTCCCTGGATATCAGAACACATTAAAGCCAATTTGTATAGCCACAACCTACCCTTTGTGTATCTTTAAATGGGCTACAACCTTGAACTGAAAATGAACTGTATTAAAATGAACTGCATCACTCCTCCAGCTCTCAAAGGAAGAAGTAAGTCCGACTCCAGGTTTAGATACACTTATTTTAACAGCATCAATCTCAGGTGAGCCTAGAAAATCCTACCCACAAAGCAAGTGTGCACACGTGTGCAAGTGTGTGTATGCCTCTTTCCATTTTCTCTTTGCTTTTTTCTTTCCTCTTCCCCAGGAGGTTAATGAACAAAATATTACACTTTTAAGTATATATAATGATACAGAGATGAACTCCCCATCTGTCAGAAAAAGAGTTACCTAAATAAAGAAACTTAACAGTTGTGTATGTAAAATTAAATCCTGGACTGACAGGGTTGTTCAGAGAACACTCAGAAAAGCACAACGTGACTTAAACTGTAAGGAACAGGCCAAAAACACTCCATAAAATCAAGTCTGCCTAGAATACGCCGTATCTCCACTTGAAACACCTGCTAAGAATATGTACATTCACAATTCTGTCTAGGAAATATTTTTCTTCCTCTCTCACCTGTTCCCCCGCCCAACCCGCATCCAACTCCATAAACAGCAGTAATCCACCATTATAAAACAGTTGACGGTTAAAACAATGAGCCAACAGAGAAAGTACAATATTCCATAACTGACATTTACTGCACTGGCCTTGGACTTCTAATCTTTACCAGACGGGCACACAAATCAATCCATCAGCTCATAAAGGTGTGCTTTTTTAACCTCTAAAACAGATGGGATTGGCCAGAAGTGTCTGGCATGTCAAACTGCTAATCACTGCTGCCCTTTGCACAAAATAACCCACTTAAGTTGAGGCATGGTTGCACTGTAACCGACATTAGTCTGTGGGAAACCCATTTAACTGTCACACACTCCTGCCACTCCTGCTCTCCCTTAATTAAGCCTAATGCCTTATGCTTTGACCTTTTGTTCTAGCCTATTAACCCTATCTAGTACAAGTTCAATTATGTTAAACTAAAAACTTTGCTGTAAAATATTAAATGCCAAGCTCAAAAAATCGTAAGGGACATCCTCCCAGCCCTTAGTTCTATGCACCCTGTTACTCCATGCATGCAACAGTAAAGCCTCATTTTTGAAGTGATACTGACTCTTATGGAGTTGAGAAGAACCAAATTATGATTCTAGCCCAACCCCCTTATTTTACCAACTGAGTCCAGAAGAACATTAAATGACTCGCCCCTTTCATAGCTTCAGCTGAGCCACAGTGAAACCTATCTGTCTCTGGCTCTAATCCTTTATTCTCCACAGTATCTCTGATTAATAGTTAAACCAACCCACAGTGTGTTAAGGATACTAATATTTTCACCACAAATTTGGATCTTTCACCATCCTCTAGAATGCACTACACATGTCAAACCACACAAACTGGCCTAAAGCAAAATATGTGGGCAAGTGAATAGACCTCAGAAGTAATTTCCCTATGCACACAAAACTTTCTATCCCCTTCCTATTTCTTTTCTTCTTTTTAAAGGTTAACAATGGTCATCAAGAACGGCTAGCTTCTGCAACACTCAAAAATAAGGCAATATGTATGAATACAATTTTTTCTTTCTTTCCTGATGCTTCATTGAAGTTTTCAACAGAGAAAATGACTTAAGCCACAGAAAGCAATTACTATTCACAACTTCTCCCCAGCAGACAAATTCACAGCTGGATATCTTTGAAAATACCTCTTTTTTACACCCACATGTATATGGATTTCTGTTCACATCTATCAGAATTTCAAAACATAAAGACAAAAAAACCTTGTTTTTTGTTTACAGTGAAAAAAAATTCAGTGTAAAATCAAATCAGATGTAGTCCAAACTAACATGCCGTCATCACTGGGGTACTTTACTTGTAGCATATAGTAATGTGTGTTATTACTCCTCTTCCATTCTCCTCATACCGCTGGAAGACTTTCTTACTACTCTCACTGTAACACATGAAAACAATGTAAAGGTCAGTAACAGATAACAAATTTTGGATTTCATCTGGGATTCTTGTGAAAAAAATGCATATTAATTTTCAATTTTCAAAAGATTAATAGTCAGATTTTAATTTTGTCCTTATTGTTGACTGTCCAAAGCCCACTTTACCTATTTCCAGTATTAATCAATGCTGTCATTTCACCGGAACCTTACAGGTGAAGGTAATATGCCATTAATTGGAACATACAATAATTTTTATCAGAAAGATCAGTGTTGTACTAAAATGATGAATAAATCCAATGACAGAACTTATTATGTGTTAAGGTGTAAGAAAACACGGTATCAGAGTTTAAAACTCAAAGTAAAGGTGTTCATGCTATTCGAATGACACCTTCAAAGGAAAGTATCAGAAGGCATACGAGGATGTATAAAATGTAAAATACATGGATGGATGAGTAGTCAGAACTAAACAAACACTGGTAGCAGAGAAAATTACCAGCAAAATAATGATTCAGAATCTTATTCACCCTTTTTACTGCAAAGGAAAATGCTGTTAATTCAAACGAGACATCATGTCTTAGTTACAAGAGTCAGCTCATGAACATAGAGATTAAGTTTGGGTCTTTGTTGAGGAATCCTACTTTGGAAAATTTATACCAATGTATAGAATTCACGCATTCTCTAACATATTGACTGACATTAAGGAACAATGAAAGGCAAAGATAATTCAGTTAATTAGGATAAAACAATGTTGAAAGCACAAAGTAGAATATATCACATAATTACTAAATGTGCTAATTTTTCTACCCTCTTACTTTAGACAATAGTCCATTGGCCTGCATATCTTTTTTACTATGATTTATAAGCATGTGACATAAAAAAAAATATACGAGCCTTGAGAGAAGACGTCCCTTCTGTTTACAAAAGATACCCACTTCCAAGCATGCTTGAAGTTTAGTAAAAACACTTTGTCTTCATAAAGCAAGAAACTGGGTTAAAGTTATTTTAAGAGCATTTGTGAAATCTCATTGTTGTGAATATATATATCCCTGATAATCTATACATTTCCTTTCGGATCTGAAAATGGCTAGTTGAGAAATTTCTGAGCTCCACTGTAAAATAAATTTCTTCTCTACCTTAGCATTATTAATCTAGTTGAACATAATAGTGCTCTAACAGAAGATTCACCTCCAGAGAAGAGCAGTTACTAGTTAAAACAATAGCAAAGGGGCTTCACATACTACGTAAGTCCTCTAACTTAGTAGAGTTTGAATCATCAAGTCATTCTTGATGGCCTCTAACTTTTAGATTAATTAACACCAAAATTAATTCTAGACATGAGATTTCAAAATATCTCCATCTTCCCAACCAGTCAAATCCAATGTGATTAAATGTGTCAAGCTGGTGGTTTTTACCACTACCATAACCTAAGGAGACTATCTATAAGGCTCTATAAAAAAATGTTTCCTTAAAAAAATAATTAAATGTGCCCCCAAAGGTTTCACTAAATGTGTTTTCTAATACATTGTCGTTTGTGTATTTTTGAAGAAACCTAGCATTATAAAACAATTTTAAGTGCCAAGTAATTATAATGTCACCAATAGTTTTACTTTTTTCTTCATAATTAATATGCCTAGAAAGATGATGATAAATTTTAAGGAAGAAATATTATCCCTTTTAGAAGTCCTAATTCAAACAGTCTAAAGAAAAAAACAACTGTAGAACAGTAGCTACTACGAATTAGCTACAGATAATAATTAGCTGCTATTATATATAAATACATAAAGACTCCATTCCTGACCCCCCCAAAGCCAGATTTTACCAGTAACTGGGATTGGTACAGTTCATTTCAACAAGTGTTTGTAAGAGCCTTCTCTGTGCCAGGCACCTACGGTACCAAAAGTATACTGATGAAAAGCCCCTATTCACAGAGCTTAGGGTCTACTGAGAAACACAAACACTAAACAAGTGGGACTATTACAATCAGGAAGGAGTACAGAGAACTGTGAGAGACAAATCTGATCTTACGGGAGCTTGGGGACTGTAGTGAGCATCTACACACTCTTGCCCACTGTCCCAGGAGTGAGAATATTCCTTCTCAATCTGCTTCACCAAGGTTAAAATGTGGTCAGCCTGGGCTACTATTAGGTTTCTTCTCTTGCTCTCATTCTAGAAGGGTGGATCTAGACACACTTGGCTCAGGGCATCACCACCTTCGTCCACACAGTGCCTTCTCATCTTGTTACCTTTTCACAGGAGAGCACTGAAACAGGGGCCATAACCTTACCTTATATTCCCAATTGAACTGAGACACCCAACTATCTGCACTGATGATTTTAGAACATGACTCCAGTAATAACCAGAGCTGACCTGTGAGTATTTTGATCCCACTAGTCAACTAAAGGTACCTGGCTCTGTTAACCTACAAAGAGAAGTTTCCCTACTGGTTTTTAAGTAGAACTCAAAATGTATATAACATGCAGGAACAAAGCTGCTGCATGAATAGATGCGTAGCTCCACTGCAAAACTTGTTTTAAATTCTCAGCCAAAAAGTAACATTCCAACTACTAGAATACACGAACTGTAAGACTGTTCTGAAGACCATATTTCAGTCCCAGGAGAAGAAAATAGGCTACAAAGACGGGGGGGGGGGCGGGGGGGAGGGTAGTTAGCTCTGCCTCACCGTATTTCTCAAGACCGTCTTTCTGATTATCATAAGGTCAGCTTGGACTTTACTGCTGGATCCATCACCAAAGATTAATAACTACTTCTTAACACCTGGTACATAGCCCTCTTGCTGAGACTGCCTTAATAAAACAAAGTGTGAAATAAATTAAGACTTGATTTCTTATCCTGGGTTTACTCAACTGCTATCTGTATGAGGTTTTGTTTTTTTTTTAGGAGCTCAGGATTCCTTATCCATTTTTTTTTTTTTTACATTTTCATTTATTTATTTGACAGAGAGAGAATGCAAGTAGGCAGAGAGGCAGGTAGAGAGAGAGGGTGGGGAAGGAGGCTCACCGCTGAGCAGAGCCCAATGCGGGGCTCGATCCCAGGACCCTGAGATCATGACCTGAGCTGAAGGCAGAGGCTTAACCCACTGAGCCACCCAGGCGCCCCTGGTTTTGAGTTTTAAAATTTACTAAAATTCTCAGGGGTTCAATTTCCTCCTCTGTAAAATGCAAGCAAATGTTTTGGATATTTTATTTTTTTTCCAGTTTTTATTTACATACAGTGTAATATTAGTTTCAGGTGTACAATATAGTGATTCCACATTTCCATACATCATAGCATTAACAACAATGACAACAATGAAGATAAGCAAGTGATTTTACCCTGTTGCCATCACAGGTATACCCTAGCAATAAAGAAAAAAAGAAAAAAAAAAAAGAAGACAAGTTAGAAATTGGGAAAACAGGAAAAAGAGGAAACCCAAAAAAAAAAAAAAAAGAGAGAGAGAGAGAGAGAAAGGAAGGGAGATCAAAAGAAAAAGGTGTGTAAGGGCTAAACAGTAGAATTTACTACTATTTGATTTATAGTTTATACCAACCACCTACCCTATGTGCTTTTCCACTATGATGCCTCTCTAGGACAAATATACTTAAACCCGGAGCATCCTTAGGTTTTATCAAATTCCCTTCCAATCTGAAAATCTAAGGATTCTATGAAATTACTTCAAAGTCGTAAAAGCTAAAGAAAAAAACAAAACAAAACAAAACAGGAAGAGGAAAATATGACGTTGATTCAGGTCAGTCAAGATTTACTAGGATAGGTAAGAGTAACGTTTTATTAACAAAGTAAACAATGCAATTCTTTGAGTTTTGCCTCAACAACACCAAACATCTGGATATTGGGAAAGAACCAGATGGTGAATACAAAATTTCTATCTTCAATCCCTGGCCTCATGGAGGTTCAGTCTATTTCAATTAAATTTTTTAAAAAGGCATGGATGGGTTAGGGAAATATGTAAATATGTATCTGAACCCTAGAAAGTTTGCCCCCCTCCAATAGTTCGCTTATGCAGTTTCTTTCTTACCTGGCCAGATACAATATATTCTCTTAATAAAACATAGTAAAACATTCTTTTGCAGGTTTTATAGAAACCCTTTTGTTTATCCAACATTTACTTGGCAATTCAAAATCCAAAGCACACTAGAAAATATTATGTATATGAGCGTTATTACTCATCCTTGTGTCTCCAATGTTGTTTGAATTTGACTGTACCTTTTAATGTAGAGGGAACCAGTTGGCTTCTTTTTTTTTTCTTTTTTTTAAGATTTTATTTATTCATTTGACAGACAGAGATCACAAATAGGCAGAGAGGCAGACAGAGAGAGAGGAAGGGAAGCAGGCTCCCTGCCAAGAAGAGAGCCCGATGCGGGGCTCGATCCCAGGACCCTGGGATCATGACCTGATCCCAAGGCAGAAGCTTTAACCCACTGAGCCACCCAGGCGCCCCTCGGCTTGACTCTTTTGGGTTCAAAATTCCATAACTTTTAAATGAGGTAAGTAAAAAGAGGTAAAGAGGTTTAGGACTACATTTCTCGTGACCTCAACAATAAAAGAGCATGTCTGATGTACACTTAAAAATACACCATATGCCACAAACCTCCCTAAATCAGAAATCTCTTTCCTGACAATAGTCTACTCCCAAAACAAAGCCAAATACTCATCTTTTTATTTCTGTTTCCTTCTGGTAAATCCACAAGCACATTATTAATTTCCTCTTTGTATCAAAGAGCCTAGTTTATTAGCATAATGTAGTCTTTAAAATAAAATTATTGTGGGTGAAGATAGGGAAATGAAACAAAATTCATGTCAAGAACCGTTATAGTCAAGAATTTTAACTTTTCAACCAGGAAGAGCTCCGGGTCTGAATTTGTGGCAACTGCTCCTTGAAGTAGACAAACATAATTAGCCTTGGGAATACCTGGATTAAGACCATGACAAGGTATTTTAATGAATTATATCGAGAAACATAGTTGCTTTCTCTGCCTCAAAGATCATTATAGTTACTCTGTGGTATACTTTCCAAGGGTTAGCATTTGAGGAGGGAAAAGAGCTTGCATGGTTGCCCTTGGTGCTTACATTTTTCAGGTAAGCACAGGGAATGGGGCATTAGTTCTCCAGAGAATTAACAATAACTCCTGCAGAATTATCAACTGGAAATAAGAGTGCCTTCCCCCTAGGACTGGTCTTTGAGAATCCAGGCTGGGTGGACTGGATGTGTTCCTTGAGTTCTCCAGCTATCAAGTTTGGGAGCAGGATCTTTGATGAAATTCTAGAAATCAAATAGAGACTGGTTTTCTCTTATAAAGATGGCATAGTCTCATGAAGAAGAAAATTATTATCAATGAAATTAGCTGTGTGACCTCGAGAATTTTTCAGATTAGGTTTCTTTATCTCTGTAAGTAGAGGAAATGATAGCTTTATGCCACATGGAACTGTAAAGGGGCCAGCTCAATGCCTGGCCAAAGCAGGTGCCCCCCCAATCCTCTTCCTTTTCCTGATCTTTCTCCTAATAAAAAGAGACAAGGAAAAAAAAGGTAGCTTTTCTCTATTTCAAGTTTTTCCCCTTGTATACTCCTGTTAAAACCATAGGCTTGAAATCTTTACTGTTTACTGACAACAGCATACATCGATTATAGAACCAGAATTCCAGAACTTAGAAGTCAAATGAATTCCCCTTGCTCTATAATCTACCGACGTTACCCAGAGAAACAAAAGGACTTTCCCATTATTTGTATCATACATTGTTTTAGTAGCAGATCCTAAGCTAGAAAAGGTATATGTGGGATAACATAATACTTAAAAATTAATTTTTCAAAAATCAAACTTGAGCCTACATGACCCATTGTGCATATACTCCTTATACAGGAAAAAACTGAAACTGTGATTAATTCATTTGAGGATGTTTCTTATTATATCCTATCTGGGAGGGTTTCACAGGTTTTCTAGTACTTTTTCTTGGTGTTCGTCCCCTTCTTCTATCTACCCTCCTTCCCTTAATCTGTTTTTTTTTTCCCTAGTGTATACATCCACCACTCTGTTGTAGATTACTATAAATTCACAAATTCAAGAATCAAAAAAATATCTAAGAAAGTATGCTTTTCAAAAACCAGTTACAATCCCTTAAAGATTTCCTGTCTCTCAAATTCTGAAGAGACCCCTTAAAAGATAAAACCCGTTTTTTAAAAAAAGATTTTATTTATTGATTTGACAGAGAGCACAAGTAGGCAGAGGCAGGCAGTGGCGGGAGGGGGGGTGAGGGGGAGGGGAATACAGGCTCCCCGCTGAGCAGCGAGCCCAATGTAGGGCTCAATCCCAGGACCCTGAGATAGTGACCTGAGCTGAAGGCTGAGGCTTAACCCACTTAGCCACCCAGGCCCCCGAGAAAACCCTTTTTTATCTCGAACTTCTAATTCTCAAATTTTGATTATGTTCTGTCACATCCAAGTTCTTTTATCTACTTATGTTATTAAATCAACACAATTATAATACTATTTTCATTTTAAGACTGCATATAAACATGATTTCCTAACTACTGCAATGCTAAATTATCATCCGACTTTTTAAAATACGGTAACATATTTAAGATGTTCACATGCTATACACAGTATGGGCAAATTCAACAATTAAAAGCCCACAACTACAAAAAGAAGCTAGTGTAACCACTATGTGACTTAAGCTTTCCTCTTACCTATCTAAAGCTAATCACCTGACTTTTCACCCAGTAACCTCACATTGCTGGTACAGGTAAAATAAAGCATCCCAATAACAAGAGAAGCTCCTAATGCCTTAGTTCCTGATCAGCCCTCAATTCATCACCAAATTACAGATTTGAAAATAAGAAGCCCTGTCATTTAACACGTGACTGAAAAAAGACTCTCTTAATTAGAAGTCCAAGGGCAAGAGACACCGTCCGTTCCACCAAAGCTCTGAATAAACACCAGCATCAGGTCAATAAGAGTTGTCCTGGTCCTAGTGGTATCTTAAGCTGATGACTCAAGTTCCCAGCAGACTTCTACTTTAATATTTCTTGAAGCACTAGGCTTAGTCACAGAGTGACCTGGAATTTAAGGCAAATAAGGGTCTCTTCCTTTCATCCTTAAAGACATTTTTGCTAAATGACACAAAGTTAAAGAGGCAAGATGGGTTTTAATTTAGAGTTTTTATTCCCTGAGGTATACCAAGTCAAAAAATTTCCTGGGGAGAGTGAAGCATGCTAGCTTTGAATTTCAAACACAGCTATTAACCCTGTCAGAGAAGAAATTCTATTTCTAAATTTCGTAACAAAATGCTCCCCCCTCCACCAGTCTCATTTATTAAAAGAGGAAGGTAAGACAGAAGGAAGGGTGGAAAGAGGACAGGTGGATGGAGAAGGTGGGGAGGGGAAGAGGGAGAGAGAGAGAAGGAAGGGAGGAAGGACTGATGGACTGGACGGATGGATGGATGTCACAAGGATCCTCCTAGCCGAAGTTTCAACATATTCTGGAATTATCCTTGAATTTATTTCAACCAAAAAACAAATCAGATGAATTATCCAAATCAGGTAGTTATCCATACCATTATCTTCAGGAACAATCTAAAAATCTGGTAAAGACAATAAGAAAAAAATCTTAATACTACTTAAAAAATACAATATAATGGTCCTTTTTTTTCATAACTACATTTTTGAGTTGCCAATCTCCTAATGAATTCTTTAAATCTCTCTCTCATTCTATTGCTCCTAGAGTTCTAGGCCAAACGTTATCCCTAGCATGGTCTAAGGTATCAATCTTAACAAAATGCAAATACGGTGGTAAAATGTATCATGTTTCCCTTTTTTTTGATCTTCTCAATGTTCTATGAACTTAAAAAAAAAAATTACTGTGTTTCAGGTGTATTGACACCTAAAATGCCACAAGGTTTGTAATGCTTTATCTATAATATTTGCAAGATAGTGCAGGAATCCATTTGAATTTCAAGGTTCATAGTGCAGAGAATGTACTATTATAATGGCAACAGTTAGTATAATGTTATCTCAGTAGCTGTATTTATTATGAAAAATTAAAACTGTAAATTTTTATATTCATAACTGTAGTAACTTCATAATTCATGTAGTAACTTCATAATTCATGTAGACAATTCATGTAGTAACTTCATAACTGTAGTAAAGTGAAAGGAAAGGTCTGTTCTAAATGACCTCTAATTTTTAGAATCCTAAATATTCAATATCCATCAAATCGAATGTTAAATTTCAAGGAACAAAAAAACAACAGATGGGCATTTATACCATAATGTGTGAAGAAACCCTGATAAGACTTCAGATGTCTCTTATTTGCAGTTTTCCCCTGCCCCTGATAATGTGCTTAAAGGAAACATTCTTTCTGCAGTAATTTACATCGAGTTATCTTTATCAGCAATCCTATAGAAGAAGTCTCTAGTTTACTACCCAAATGCAGCACTCTTTCCCATGTTCAGTAAGACCCTTAGAAAACACAAGTTCTTAAAAGAATAAAGAAAAGGTGATCTAATATGAATTCATTTTCTTCCAAACAAACTATCAGTCCTGGTTCTATCCTGGTACCCAGATTTCATCTTCCAACTTAGGTAGATTTAAGAGACACTCAAAAGCAAAGTGTGCACAGGCACAAATGGGGAATTTGTCATTTTCCCTCTCCAAACAACCACTATTTATATATTATTGCTGCCCTCATAAAAGGGAATCCATTACCATCAGCAATTCATGTCCCTGCTTCAGCATCAGATGCAAACAGGGTACGGAAACAAGATCTCTCTCCTCCATTTACTTTTTGTTCATTCCAACCTCTGGACATAATCCTCCGTCCCATTCCACTGGTCTCCTACATCATCTGACACTCCTGATTTCTACCTTTTCAAGTCTTAGTGACCATCCTGTTACATTTCTGTGATTGTGTTCGTGTCTAAATACTACAGAATGAGTTTGCTCATTACCCTCCAGACAGCAACTTAAGGAAATGAATCTTGAACAATTCAGTTCACGGATTCAAGTGTATTATCCTGAGGTCCCTCCCCCTGCCCTATTGTGTTGAGAATGTCTGACTTTTCAATAGTAATCAATGTGCTTTTTGGTGGTCAATACACTTTTCATAAAAATATTTCCTCAGTTGGAAGATGTGGGTACAGGGGCTTTGTTAAAAGAGCAAATGCTTCTTTCCCTAGTCTTCACCCACAAAACAGTAAATCAGTATTAAAACAAAACAAAATGCACCCGGATGGTGGATTAGCCTCCTGAAGGGGCATATGGAAAAAGCACACGAGTAAAGAAACTGCCCCTCACCACAGCTGAGAAGGGAAGCTACAAATGAAGGCATTTTCATGAAAGAACACATCCCAAAATGTAGAAGCTATTTACTTTAGAAAAGGGGGGTGAGAGAGGAGAGCGCAATAGAGCGAGAGGTGTAGCACTGACAGATAAACCAGAATTCTTCTTTATTAACCTACACTCTAAAAACTAACAGTATCTGGCAATCTAAAGTCTGAAAAACAAAACTGATCCTATCACAGTTTAAGCTGAACAACACTTTCTTGATGAAAATTGGATGTTTTGAACTTATTTTGGCAGAATTATCTTTTAACCTGATACACAAAACTACTTTTCCAAAATAACACTTAAAATATGAGCTTTCAAGTGTCTTACAATCTGCAAGTCTGAAAATTAAAAAAGTCTCATCCCTTTACCATCACATATCCTAAGCCACTTTGATTTAACATCACCTTCTGTATCATTGCCACCTATTATTGGTTTGCAATGAAATCTGTACAATTAATAATAACCTTCTTCCCTCTCATCTTTCTAGAGAGCCAAGGATGACATATCTTCTTATCTCCTTACTTGTTCCATTAGATTGACATATTTTGCCTCATCTGTCACCTTCCATAAAACTCTGCTTTCAGATATGAGTTAATTCATTTTTAGTTGTCCTCAATGTTCTAAAATAGTGATGTTTGACAGAATTAATACAGTGCTCTAGTTCTCTCTGTTCAACTGGTACTTAATTAAAGACCTTGGAGGCCATCTTTCTCTCAGGTTACACCATTTAAAGAAGGAATGTTACTTCCTCCAGACAATGTGATAAGCCACATGGCACTAAAGCTGCCATCCCCAGGTCTCCCATTTAACAGATTGCTTTACCAAGTATAAACTACCAGCAAGACAGATTACCACTTTATTTCACACTGATTTACTTTTAACATCTCTGAATCCTCAGTCTACTTTGCCTACACTCTCTCTTACCTTGTGAATCTCCAGAATTTCTGGCGTTTTAACACTCCTTTATACTTTTATCATTGCTTCTGTTTGAAACAGACCTCAGAAAGTCCTAATGATGAAAGACAACTATCATATGAT